>CAWUFW010028794.1:0-20571 GCA_963921515.1 Calotriton arnoldi | reverse complement strand
GAGGTGCAGAAAGAGGCAAGAGAGATGCAGAAAGAGAGCAAGAGAGGTGCAGAAAGAGGCAATAGAGGTGCAGAAAGAGGTAAGAGAGGTACAGAAAGAAGCAAGAGAGGTGCAGAAAGAAGCAACAGGTGCATGAAATGAGGCAAGATGGGTGCAGAAAGAGGCAAGAGAAGTGCAGAAAGAAGCAACAGAGGTGCAGAAAGACACAAGAGAAATGCAGAAAGAGACAAGAGAGGTGCAGAAACAGGCAGGAGAGATACAGAAAGAGGGAAGAAGGGGCAGAAAGAGCCAATAGAGGTACGGAAAGAGGGAAGAGGGGTGCAGACATTTGCAAGAGAGGTGTGGAAAGAAGGAAGAGCCGTGCAGAAAGAACCAACAGAGGTGCAGAAAGAGGCAAGAGGGGTGCAGAAAGAGGCAAGTGAAATGCAGAAAGAAGCAAAAGAGGTGCAGAAAGAAGCTAGACAACTGCAGAAAGAGGCAAGAGAGGTGCAGAAAGAGGCAAGAGAGGTATAGAAAGAGGAATGAAGGGTGCAGAAAAAGGCAAGAGGGGTGCAGAAAGAAGCAAGAGAGGTACAGTAAGAAGCAAGAGAAGTGCAGAAAGAAGCAACAGGTGCAGAAAGAGGCAATATGTGGTGCAGAAAGAGGCTAGAGAAGTGCAGTAAGAAGCAACAGAGGTGCAGAAAGAGGCTAGAGCAATGCAGAAAGAGGCAAGAGAGGTGCAGAAACAGGCAGGAGAGGTGCAGAAAGAGGGATCAGGGTGCAGAAAGAGGCAAGAGTGGTGCAGAAAGAGGCAAGAGAGTTGCAGAAAGAAGAAAGATGGGTGCAGAAAGAGGCAACAGGGGTGCATAAAGAGGCAAGAGAGGTGCAGAAAGAGGCAAGAGAAGTGCAGAAAGAGGCAAGAAAAGTGCTGAAAGAAGCAACAGAGGTGTAGAAAGAAGCATGAAAAGTGATGAAAGAGACAAGAGAGGTGCAGAAAGAGGAAAGATGGGCGCAGAAAGAGGCAACAGGGGTGCATAAAGAGGCAAGAGAGGTGCAGAAAAAGGCAAGTGAGGTGCAGAAAGAGGCAAGAGGGGTGCAGACAGAGGTAAGAGAAGTGCAGAAAGAAGCAACAGTTGTGCAGAAGGAGGCAAGAGAACTGCAGAAAGAGGCAAGAGAGTTGCAGAAACAGGCAAGAGAGGTACAGAAAGAGGAAAGAGGGATACAGAAAGCAGCAAGAGAGGTGCAGAAAGAAGCAAGAGTGCAGAAAGAAGCAACAGGTGCAGAAAGAGGCAAGATAAGTGCAGAAAGAAGCAACAGAGGTGCAGAAAGATGCAAGAGAAATGCAGAAAGAGGTAAGAGGTGCAGAAACAGGCAGGGGAGTTGCAGAAAGAGGGAACGGGGTGCCAAAGGAGGCAAGAGAGCTACAGAAAGAGGGAAGAGTGATGCAGAAAGAGGTGAAGAGGGGTGCAGAAAGAAGCAGGCAAGGTCCAGAAAGAGGCAACAAAGGTGCAGAAAGATGCAAGAGATGTGCAGAAACAGGCAAGAGAAGTGCAGAAACAGGCAAGAGAAGTGCAGAAAGAAGCAACAGAGGTGTAGAATGAAGCAAGAGAAGTGATGAAAGAGACAAGAGAGTTGCAGACTGAAACAAGAGAGGTGCAGAAAAAGCAAGAGAACTGCAGAAAGAGCAAGTGAGGTGCAGAAAGAGGTAAGAGAACTGCAGAAAGAGGCAAGAGAGGTGCAGAAAGAGGCAATAGAGGTACAAAAAGAGGGAAGAAGGGTACGGAAGGAGGCTAGAGGGGTGCAGAAAGAAGCAAGAGAGGTGCAGAAAGAAGCCACAGGTACAGAAAGAAGCAAGAGGGGTGCAGAAAGAGGGAAGAGAAATGCAGAAAGAAGCAACAGAGGTGCAGAAATAGGCAAGAGAGGTGCAGAAACAGGCAGGAGAGATACAGAAAGAGGGAGAAGGGGCAGAAAGAGCCAATAGAGGTACGGAAAGAGGGAAGAGGGGTGCAGACATTTGCAAGAGAGGTGTGGAAAGAAGGAAGCGCAGTGCAGAAAGAACCAACAGAGGTGCAGAAAGAGGCAAGAGGGGTGCAGAAAGAGGCAAGTGAAATGCAGAAAGAAGCAAAAGAGGTGCAGAAAGAAGGTAGACAACTGCAGAAAGAGGCTAGAGAAGTGCAGAAAGAAGGAACAGAGGTGCAAAAATAGGCCAGAGAAATGCAGAAAGAGGCAAGAGAGGTGCAGAAAGAGGCAGGAGAGGTGCAGAAAGAGGGAACAGGGGTGCAGAAAGAGGCAAGAGAGGTACAGAAAGAGGGAGGAGGGGTGCAGAAAGTAGCAAGCGAGGTGAGAAAGAGGCAACAGAGGTGCAGAAAGAGGCAAGGAAGGTGCAGAAACAGGCATGAGAATTGCAGAAAGAGGCAAGAGAGATGCTGAAAGAAGCAACAGAGGTGTAGAATGAAGCAAGAGAAGGGATGAAAGAGACAAGAGAAGTGCAGAAAGAAACAAGGGAGGTGCAGAAAAAAGCAAGAGAAGTGCAGAAAGAGCAAGTGAGGTGCATAAAGAGGCTAGATAACTGTAGCAAGTGGCAAGAGAGGTGCAGAAAGAGGCTAGAGAGGTGCAGAAGGAGGAATGAAGGGTGCAGAAAGAGGCAAGAGAGGTGCAGAAAGAGCAAGTGAGGTGCAGAAAGAGGCTAGAGAACTGTAGCAAGAGGCAAGAAAGGTGCAGAAACATGCATGAGAATTGCAGAAAGAGGCAAGAGAGATGCTGAAAGAAGCAACAGAGGTGCAGAAAAAAGCAAGAGAAGTGCAGAAAGAGCAAGTGAGGTGCATAAAGAGGCTAGATAACTGTAGCAAGTGGCAAGAGAGGTGCAGAAAGAGGCTAGAGAGGTGCAGAAGGAGGAATGAAGGGTGCAGAAAGAGGCAAGAGAAGTGCAGAAAGAGCAAGTGAGGTGCATAAAGAGGCTAGAGAACTGTAGCAAGAGGCAAGAGAGGTGCAGAAAGAGGGAGAAGGGGCAGAAAGAGCCAATAGAGGTACGGAAAGAGGGAAGAGGGGTGCAGACATTTGCAAGAGAGGTGTGGAAAGAAGGAAGAGCAGTGCAGAAAGAACCAACAGAGGTGCAGAAAGAGGCAAGAGGGGTGCAGAAAGAGGCAAGTGAAATGCAGAAAGAAGCAAAAGAGGTGCAGAAAGAAGCTAGACAACTGCAGAAAGAGGCTAGAGAAGTGCAGAAAGATGGAACAGAGGTGCAAAAATAGGCCAGAGAAATGCAGAAAGAGGCAAGAGAAGTGCAGAAAGAGGCAGGAGAGGTGCAGAAAGAGGGAACAGGGGTGCAGAAAGAGGCAAGAGAGGTACAGAAAGAGGGAGGAGGGGTGCAGAAAGTAGCAAGCGAGGTGAGAAAGAGGCAACAGAGGTGCAGAAAGAGGCAAGGAAGGTGCAGAAACAGGCATGAGAATTGCAGAAAGAGGCAAGAGAGATGCTGAAAGAAGCAACAGAGGTCTAGAATGAAGCAAGAGAAGGGATGAAAATGACAAGAGAAGTGCAGAAAGAAACAAGGGAGGTGCAGAAAAAGCAAGAGAAGTGCAGAAAGAGCAAGTGAGGTGCATAAAGAGGCTAGATAACTGTAGCAAGTGGCAAGAGAGGTACAGAAAGAGGCTAGAGAGGTGCAGAAGGAGGAACGAAGGGTGCATAAAGAGGCAAGAGAGGTGCAGAAAGAGCAAGTGAGGTGCAGAAAGAGGCTAGAGAACTGTAGCAAGAGGCAAGAAAGGTGCAGAAACATGCATGAGAATTGCAGAAAGATTCAAGAGAGATGCTGAAAGAAGCAACAGAGGTGTAGAATGAATCAAGAGAAGTGATGAAAGAGACAAGAGAGTTGCATAAAGAAACAAGAGAGGTGCAGAAAAAGCAAGAGAAGTGCAGAAAGAGCAAGTGAGGTGCAGAAAGAGGCTAGAGAACTGTAGCAAGAGGCAAGAAAGGTGCAGAAACAGGCATGAGAATTGCAGAAAGTGGCAAGAGAGATGCTGAAAGAAGCAACAGAGGTGTAGAATGAAGCAAGAGAAGTTATGAAAGAGACAAGAGAGTTGCATAAAGAAACAAGAGAGGTGCAGAAAAAAGCAAGAGAAGTGCAGAAAGAGCAAGTGAGGTGCAGAAAGAGGCTAGAGAACTGTAGCAAGAGGCAAGAAAGGTGCAGAAACAGGCATGAGAATTGCAGAAAGTGGCAAGAGAGATGCTGAAAGAAGCAACAGAGGTGTAGAATGAAGCAAGAGAAGTGATGAAAGAGACAAGAGAGTTGCATAAAGAAACAAGAGAGGTGCAGAAAAAAGCAAGAGAAGTGCAGAAAGAGCAAGTGAGGTGTAGCAAGAGGCAAGAAGAGTGCAGCAAGAGGTAAGAGAAGTGCATAAATATGCAACAGAGGTACATAAAGAGGCAAGAGAGATGCATAAAGAGAGAAGAAAGGTGCACAAAGAGGCAAAAGGGGTGCAGAAAGAAGTAAGAGAGGTACAGAAAGAAGCAAGAGAAGTGCAGAAGGAAGCACTAGGTATTAAATGAGGCAAGATGGGTGCAGAAAGAGGCAAGAGAAGTGGAGAATAAAGCAACAGAGGTGCATAAAGACACAAGAGAAATGCAGAAAGAGACAAGAGAGGTGCAGAAACAGGCAGGAGAGATACAGAAAGAGGGAAAAGGGGCAGAAAGAGCCAATAGAGGTACAGAAATAGGGAAGAGGGGTGCAGACATTTGCAAGAGAGGTGTGGAAAGAAGGAAGAGCCGTGCAGAAAGAACCAACAGAGGTGCAGAAAGAGGCAAGAGGGGTGCAGAAAGAGGCAAGTGAAATGCAGAAAGAAGCAAAAGAGGTGCAGAAAGAAGCTAGACAACTGCAGAAAGAGGCAAGAGAGGTGCAGAAAGAGGCAAGAGAGGTATAGAAAGAGGAATGAAGGGTGCAGAAAAAGGCAAGAGGGGTGCAGAAAGAAGCAAGAGAGGTACAGTAAGAAGCAAGAGAAGTGCAGAAAGAAGCAACAGGTGCAGAAAGAGGCAATATGTGGTGCAGAAAGAGGCTAGAGAAGTGCAGTAAGAAGCAACAGAGGTGCAGAAAGAGGCTAGAGAAATGCAGAAAGAGGCAAGAGAGGTGCAGAAACAGGCAGGAGAGGTGCAGAAAGAGGGATCAGGGTGCAGAAAGAGGCAAGAGTGGTGCAGAAAGAGGCAAGAGAGGTGCAGAAAGAGGGATCAGGGTGCAGAAAGAGGCACAAGAGGTAGAGAAAGAGGGAGGAGGGGTGGAGAAAGAGGCAGGAGGGGTGCGGAAAGAAGCAAGCGAGGAGCAGAAAGAGGCAACAGAGGTGCAGAAAGAGGCAAGAAAGGTGCAGAATGAAGCAAGAGAAGTGATGAAAGAGCAAGAGAGTTGCATAAAGCAACAAGAGAGGAGCAGAAAAAAGCAAGAGAAGTGCGGAAAGAGCAAGTAAGGTGCAGAAAGAGGCAAGTGAGGTGTAGAAACAGGCAAGAGGGGCGCAGAAAGAGGCAAGAGAAGTGCAGAGAGAAGTAACAGAGATGCAGATGGAGGCAAGAGAACTGCAGGAAGAGGCAAGAGAGTTGCAGAAACAGGCAAGAGAGATGCAGAAAGAGGAAAAAGGGGTGCAGAAAGAGGAAAGAGGGGTAAAGAAAGAAGCAAGAGAGATTCGGAAAAAAGCAAGAGAAGTGCAGAAAAAAACAACGGGGGTGCAGAAAGAGGCATGATTGGTGCAGAAAGAGGCAAGAGAACTGCAGAATGAGGGAAGAGGGGTGCAGAAATAGGCAAGAGGGATGCAGAAAGAAGCAATAGAGGTGCAGAAAGAAGCAATAGAGGTGCAGAAGGAAGTAAGAGAAGTGCAGAAAGAAGCAACAGAGGTGCAGAAAGAGGCAAGAGTGGTGCAGAAAGAGGCAAGAGAGGTGCAGAAAGAAGAAAGATGGGTGCAGAAAGAGGCAACAGGGGTGCATAAAGAGGCAAGAGAGGTGCAGAAAGAGGCAAGAGAAGTGCAGAAAGAGGCAAGAAAAGTGCTGAAAGAAGCAACAGAGGTGCAGAAAGACACAAGAGAAATGCAGAAAGAGACAAGAGAGGTGCAGAAACAGGCAGGAGTGATACAGAAAGAGGGAAAAGGGGCAGAAAGAGCCAATAGAGGTATGGAAAGAGGGAAGAGGGGTGCAGACATTTGCAAGAGAGGTGTGGAAAGAAGGAAGAGCCGTGCAGAAAGAACCAACAGAGGTGCAGAAAGAGGCAAGAGGGGTGCAGAAAGAGGCAAGAGAGGTATAGAAAGAGGAATGAAGGGTGCAGAAAAAGGCAAGAGGGGTGCAGAAAGAAGCAAGAGAGGTACAGTAAGAAGCAAGAGAAGTGCAGAAAGAAGCAACAGGTGCAGAAAGAGGCAATATGTGGTGCAGAAAGAGGCTAGAGAAGTGCAGTAAGAAGCAACAGAGGTGCAGAAAGAGGCTAGAGAAATGCAGAAAGAGGCAAGAGAGGTGCAGAAACAGGCAGGAGAGGTGCAGAAAGAGGGATCAGGGTGCAGAAAGAGGCAAGAGTGGTGCAGAAAGAGACAAGAGAGGTGCAGAAAGAAGAAAGATGGGTGCAGAAAGAGGCAACAGGGGTGCATAAAGAGGCAAGAGAGGTGCAGAAAGAGGCAAGAGAAGTGCAGAAAGAGGCAAGAAAAGTGCTGAAAGAAGCAAAAGAGGTGTAGAAAGAAGCATGAAAAGTGATGAAAGAGACAAGAGAGGTGCAGAAAGAGGAAAGATGGGCGCAGAAAGAGGCAACAGGGGTGCATAAAGAGGCAAGAGAGGTGCAGAAAAAGGCAAGTGAGGTGCAGAAAGAGGCAAGAGGGGTGCAGACAGAGGTAAGAGAAGTGCAGAAAGAAGCAACAGTTGTGCAGAAGGAGGCAAGAGAACTGCAGAAAGAGGCAAGAGAGTTGCAGAAACAGGCAAGAGAGGTACAGAAAGAGGAAAGAGGGATACAGAAAGCAGCAAGAGAGGTGCAGAAAGAAGCAAGAGTGCAGAAAGAAGCAACAGGTGCAGAAAGAGGCAAGATAAGTGCAGAAAGAAGCAACAGAGGTGCAGAAAGATGCAAGAGAAATGCAGAAAGAGGTAAGAGGTGCAGAAACAGGCAGGGGAGTTGCAGAAAGAGGGAACGGGGGTGCCAAAGGAGGCAAGAGAGCTACAGAAAGAGGGAAGAGTGATGCAGAAAGAGGTGAAGAGGGGTGCAGAAAGAAGCAGGCAAGGTCCAGAAAGAGGCAACAAAGGTGCAGAAAGATGCAAGAGATGTGCAGAAACAGGCAAGAGAAGTGCAGAAACAGGCAAGAGAAGTGCAGAAAGAAGCAACAGAGGTGTAGAATGAAGCAAGAGAAGTGATGAAAGAGACAAGAGAGTTGCAGACTGAAACAAGAGAGGTGCAGAAAAAGCAAGAGAACTGCAGAAAGAGCAAGTGAGGTGCAGAAAGAGGTAAGAGAACTGCAGAAAGAGGCAAGAGAGGTGCAGAAAGAGGCAATAGAGGTACAAAAAGAGGGAAGAAGGGTATGGAAGGAGGCTAGAGGGGTGCAGAAAGAAGCAAGAGAGGTGCAGAAAGAAGCCACAGGTGCAGAAAGAAGCAAGAGGGGTGCAGAAAGAGGGAAGAGAAGTGCAGAAAGAAGCAACAGAGGTGCAGAAATAGGCAAGAGAGGTGCAGAAACAGGCAGGAGAGATACAGAAAGAGGGAGAAGGGGCAGAAAGAGCCAATAGAGGTACGGAAAGAGGGAAGAGGGGTGCAGACATTTGCAAGAGAGGTGTGGAAAGAAGGAAGAGCAGTGCAGAAAGAACCAACAGAGGTGCAGAAAGAGGCAAGAGGGGTGCAGAAAGAGGCAAGTGAAATGCAGAAAGAAGCAAAAGAGGTGCAGAAAGAAGGTAGACAACTGCAGAAAGAGGCTAGAGAAGTGCAGAAAGAAGGAACAGAGGTGCAAAAATAGGCCAGAGAAATGCAGAAAGAGGCAAGAGAGGTGCAGAAAGAGGCAGGAGAGGTGCAGAAAGAGGGAACAGGGGTGCAGAAAGAGGCAAGAGAGGTACAGAAAGAGGGAGGAGGGGTGCAGAAAGTAGCAAGCGAGGTGAGAAAGAGGCAACAGAGGTGCAGAAAGAGGCAAGGAAGGTGCAGAAACAGGCATGAGAATTGCAGAAAGAGGCAAGAGAGATGCTGAAAGAAGCAACAGAGGTGTAGAATGAAGCAAGAGAAGGGATGAAAGAGACAAGAGAAGTGCAGAAAGAAACAAGGGAGGTGCAGAAAAAGCAAGAGAAGTGCAGAAAGAGCAAGTGAGGTGCATAAAGAGGCTAGATAACTGTAGCAAGTGGCAAGAGAGGTGCAGAAAGAGGCTAGAGAGGTGCAGAAGGAGGAATGAAGGGTGCAGAAAGAGGCAAGAGAGGTGCAGAAAGAGCAAGTGAGGTGCAGAAAGAGGCTAGAGAACTGTAGCAAGAGGCAAGAAAGGTGCAGAAACATGCATGAGAATTGCAGAAAGAGGCAAGAGAGATGCTGAAAGAAGCAACAGAGGTGCAGAAAAAGCAAGAGAAGTGCAGAAAGAGCAAGTGAGGTGCATAAAGAGGCTAGAGAACTGTAGCAAGAGGCAAGAGAGGTGCAGAAAGAGGGAGAAGGGGCAGAAAGAGCTAATAGAGGTACCGAAAGAGGGAAGAGGGGTGCAGACATTTGCAAGAGAGGTGTGGAAAGAAGGAAGAGCAGTGCAGAAAGAACCAACAGAGGTGCAGAAAGAGGCAAGAGGCAAGTGAAATGCAGAAAGAAGCAAAAGAGGTGCAGAAAGAAGCTAGACAACTGCAGAAAGAGGCTAGAGAAGTGCAGAAAGATGGAACAGAGGTGCAAAAATAGGCCAGAGAAATGCAGAAAGAGGCAAGAGAAGTGCAGAAAGAGGCAGGAGAGGTGCAGAAAGAGGGAACAGGGGTGCAGAAAGAGGCAAGAGAGGTACAGAAAGAGGGAGGAGGGGTGCAGAAAGTAGCAAGCGAGGTGAGAAAGAGGCAACAGAGGTGCAGAAAGAGGCAAGGAAGGTGCAGAAACAGGCATGAGAATTGCAGAAAGAGGCAAGAGAGATGCTGAAAGAAGCAACAGAGGTCTAGAATGAAGCAAGAGAAGGGATGAAAATGACAAGAGAAGTGCAGAAAGAAACAAGGGAGGTGCAGAAAAAGCAAGAGAAGTGCAGAAAGAGCAAGTGAGGTGCATAAAGAGGCTAGATAACTGTAGCAAGTGGCAAGAGAGGTGCAGAAAGAGGCTAGAGAGGTGCAGAAGGAGGAATGAAGGGTGCAGAAAGAGGCAAGAGAGGTGCAGAAAGAGCAAGTGAGGTGCAGAAAGAGGCTAGAGAACTGTAGCAAGAGGCAAGAAAGGTGCAGAAACATGCATGAGAATTGCAGAAAGAGTCAAGAGAGATGCTGAAAGAAGCAACAGAGGTGTAGAATGAATCAAGAGAAGTGATGAAAGAGACAAGAGAGTTGCATAAAGAAACAAGAGAGGTGCAGAAAAAAGCAAGAGAAGTGCAGAAAGAGCAAGTGAGGCGCAGAAAGAGGCTAGAGAACTGTAGCAAGAGGCAAGAAAGGTGCAGAAACAGGCATGAGAATTGCAGAAAGTGGCAAGAGAGATGCTGAAAGAAGCAACAGAGGTGTAGAATGAAGCAAGAGAAGTGATGAAAGAGACAAGAGAGTTGCATAAAGAAACAAGAGAGGTGCAGAAAAAGCAAGAGAAGTGCAGAAAGAGCAAGTGAGGTGCAGAAAGAGGCTAGAGAACTGTAGCAAGAGGCAAGAAAGGTGCAGAAACAGGCATGAGAATTGCAGAAAGTGGCAAGAGAGATGCTGAAAGAAGCAACAGAGGTGTAGAATGAAGCAAGAGAAGTGATGAAAGAGACAAGAGAGTTGCAGAAAGAAACAAGAGAGGTGCAGAAAAAGCAAGAGAAGTGCAGAAAGAGCAAGTGAGGTGTAGCAAGAGGCAAGAAGAGTGCAGCAAGAGGTAAGAGAAGTGCATAAATAGGCAACAGAGGTACATAAAGAGGCAAGAGAGATGCACAAAGAGAGAAGAAAGGTGCACAAAGAGGCAAAAGGGTGCAGAAAGAAGTAAGAGAGGTACAGAAAGAAGCAAGAGAAGTGCAGAAGGAAGCAACTAGGTATTAAATGAGGCAAGATGGGTGCAGAAAGAGGCAAGAGAAGTGGAGAATAAAGCAACAGAGGTGCATAAAGACACAAGAGAAATGCAGAAAGAGACAAGAGAGGTGCAGAAACAGGCAGGAGAGATACAGAAAGAGGGAAAAGGGGCAGAAAGAGCCAATAGAGGTACGGAAAGAGGGAAGAGGGGTGCAGACATTTGCAAGAGAGGTGTGGAAAGAAGGAAGAGCCGTGCAGAAAGAACCAACAGAGGTGCAGAAAGAGGCAAGAGGGGTGCAGAAAGAGGCAAGTGAAATGCAGAAAGAAGCAAAAGAGGTGCAGAAAGAAGCTAGACAACTGCAGAAAGAGGCAAGAGAGGTGCAGAAAGAGGCAAGAGAGGTATAGAAAGAGGAATGAAGGGTGCAGAAAAAGGCAAGAGGGGTGCAGAAAGAAGCAAGAGAGGTACAGTAAGAAGCAAGAGAAGTGCAGAAAGAAGCAACAGGTGCAGAAAGAGGCAATATGTGGTGCAGAAAGAGGCTAGAGAAGTGCAGTAAGAAGCAACAGAGGTGCAGAAAGAGGCTAGAGAAATGCAGAAAGAGGCAAGAGAGGTGCAGAAACAGGCAGGAGAGGTGCAGAAAGAGGGATCAGGGTGCAGAAAGAGGCAAGAGTGGTGCAGAAAGAGGCAAGAGAGGTGCAGAAAGAGGGATCAGGGTGCAGAAAGAGGCACGAGAGGTACAGAAAGAGGGAGGAGGGGTGGAGAAAGAGGCAGGAGGGGTGCGGAAAGAAGCAAGCGAGGAGCAGAAAGAGGCAACAGAGGTGCAGAAAGAGGCAAGAAAGGTGCAGAATGAAGCAAGAGAAGTGATGAAAGAGCAAGAGAGTTGCATAAAGAAACAAGAGAGGTGCAGAAAAAGCAAGAGAAGTGCAGAAAGAGCAAGTAAGGTGCAGAAAGAGGCAAGTGAGGTGTAGAAACAGGCAAGAGGGGCGCAGAAAGAGGCAAGAGAAGTGCAGAAAGAAGCAACAGAGATGCAGATGGAGGCAAGAGAACTGCAGGAAGAGGCAAGAGAGTTGCAGAAACAGGCAAGAGAGATGCAGAAAGAGGAAAAAGGGGTGCAGAAAGAGGAAAGAGGGGTAAAGAAAGAAGCAAGAGAGATTCGGAAAAAGCAAGAGAAGTGCAGAAAAAACAACGGGGTGCAGAAAGAGGCATGATTGGTGCAGAAAGAGGCAAGAGAACTGCAGAATGAGGGAAGAGGGGTGCAGAAATAGGCAAGAGGGATGCAGAAAGAAGCAATAGAGGTGCAGAAAGAAGCAATAGAGGTGCAGAAGGAAGCAAGAGAAGTGCAGAAAGAAGCAACAGAGGTGCAGAAAGAGGCAAGAGTGGTGCAGAAAGAGGCAAGAGAGGTGCAGAAAGAAGAAAGATGGGTGCAGAAAGAGGCAACAGGGGTGCATAAAGAGGCAAGAGAGGTGCAGAAAGAGGCAAGAGAAGTGCAGAAAGAGGCAAGAAAAGTGCTGAAAGAAGCAACAGAGGTGCAGAAAGACACAAGAGAAATGCAGAAAGAGACAAGAGAGGTGCAGAAACAGGCAGGAGTGATACAGAAAGAGGGAAAAGGGGCAGAAAGAGCCAATAGAGGTATGGAAAGAGGGAAGAGGGGTGCAGACATTTGCAAGAGAGGTGTGGAAAGAAGGAAGAGCCGTGCAGAAAGAACCAACAGAGGTGCAGAAAGAGGCAAGAGGGGTGCAGAAAGAGGCAAGTGAAATGCAGAAAGAAGTAAAAGAGGTGCAGAAAGAAGCTAGACAACTGCAGAAAGAGGCAAGAGAGGTGCAGAAAGAGGCAAGAGAGGTATAGAATGAGGAATGAAGGGTGCAGAAAAAGGCAAGAGAGGTGCAGAAAGAAGCAAGAGAGGTACAGTAAGAAGCAAGAGAAGTGCAGAAAGAAGCAACAGGTGCAGAAAGAGGCAATATGTGGTGCAGAAAGAGGCTAGAGAAGTGCAGTAAGAAGCAACAGAGGTGCAGAAAGAGGCTAGAGAAATGCAGAAAGAGGCAAGAGAGGTGCAGAAACAGGCAGGAGAGGTGCAGAAAGAGGGATCAGGGTGCAGAAAGAGGTAAGAGTGGTGCAGAAAGAGACAAGAGAGGTGCAGAAAGAAGAAAGATGGGTGCAGAAAGAGGCAACAGGGGTGCATAAAGAGGCAAGAGAGGTGCAGAAAGAGGCAAGAGAAGTGCAGAAAGAGGCAAGAAAAGTGCTGAAAGAAGCAAAAGAGGTGTAGAAAGAAGCATGAAAAGTGATGAAAGAGACAAGAGAGGTGCAGAAAGAGGAAAGATGGGCGCAGAAAGAGGCAACAGGGGTGCATAAAGAGGCAAGAGAGGTGCAGAAAAAGGCAAGTGAGGTGCAGAAAGAGGCAAGAGGGGTGCAGACAGAGGTAAGAGAAGTGCAGAAAGAAGCAACAGTTGTGCAGAAGGAGGCAAGAGAACTGCAGAAAGAGGCAAGAGAGTTGCAGAAACAGGCAAGAGAGGTACAGAAAGAGGAAAGAGGGATACAGAAAGCAGCAAGAGAGGTGCAGAAAGAAGCAAGAGTGCAGAAAGAAGCAACAGGTGCAGAAAGAGGCAAGATAAGTGCAGAAAGAAGCAACAGAGGTGCAGAAAGATGCAAGAGAAATGCAGAAAGAGGTAAGAGGTGCAGAAACAGGCAGGGGAGTTGCAGAAAGAGGGAACGGGGGTGCCAAAGGAGGCAAGAGAGCTACAGAAAGAGGGAAGAGTGATGCAGAAAGAGGTGAAGAGGGGTGCAGAAAGAAGCAGGCAAGGTCCAGAAAGAGGCAACAAAGGTGCAGAAAGATGCAAGAGATGTGCAGAAACAGGCAAGAGAAGTGCAGAAACAGGCAAGAGAAGTGCAGAAAGAAGCAACAGAGGTGTAGAATGAAGCAAGAGAAGTGATGAAAGAGACAAGAGAGTTGCAGACTGAAACAAGAGAGGTGCAGAAAAAGCAAGAGAACTGCAGAAAGAGCAAGTGAGGTGCAGAAAGAGGTAAGAGAACTGCAGAAAGAGGCAAGAGAGGTGCAGAAAGAGGCAATAGAGGTACAAAAAGAGGGAAGAAGGGTACGGAAAGAGGCTAGAGGGGTGCAGAAAGAAGCAAGAGAGGTGCAGAAAGAAGCCACAGGTGCAGAAAGAAGCAAGAGGGGTGCAGAAAGAGGGAAGAGAAGTGCAGAAAGAAGCAACAGAGGTGCAGAAATAGGCAAGAGAGGTGCAGAAACAGGCAGGAGAGATACAGAAAGAGGGAGAAGGGGCAGAAAGAGCCAATAGAGGTACGGAAAGAGGGAAGAGGGGTGCAGACATTTGCAAGAGAGGTGTGGAAAGAAGGAAGAGCAGTGCAGAAAGAACCAACAGAGGTGCAGAAAGAGGCAAGAGGGGTGCAGAAAGAGGCAAGTGAAATGCAGAAAGAAGCAAAAGAGGTGCAGAAAGAAGCTAGACAACTGCAGAAAGAGGCTAGAGAAGTGCAGAAAGAAGGAACAGAGGTGCAAAAATAGGCCAGAGAAATGCAGAAAGAGGCAAGAGAGGTGCAGAAAGAGGCAGGAGAGGTGCAGAAAGAGGGAACAGGGGTGCAGAAAGAGGCAAGAGAGGTACAGAAAGAGGGAGGAGGGGTGCAGAAAGTAGCAAGCGAGGTGAGAAAGAGGCAACAGAGGTGCAGAAAGAGGCAAGGAAGGTGCAGAAACAGGCATGAGAATTGCAGAAAGAGGCAAGAGAGATGCTGAAAGAAGCAACAGAGGTGTAGAATGAAGCAAGAGAAGGGATGAAAGAGACAAGAGAAGTGCAGAAAGAAACAAGGGAGGTGCAGAAAAAGCAAGAGAAGTGCAGAAAGAGCAAGTGAGGTGCATAAAGAGGCTAGATAACTGTAGCAAGTGGCAAGAGAGGTGCAGAAAGAGGCTAGAGAGGTGCAGAAGGAGGAATGAAGGGTGCAGAAAGAGGCAAGAGAGGTGCAGAAAGAGCAAGTGAGGTGCAGAAAGAGGCTAGAGAACTGTAGCAAGAGGCAAGAAAGGTGCAGAAACATGCATGAGAATTGCAGAAAGAGGCAAGAGAGATGCTGAAAGAAGCAACAGAGGTGCAGAAAAAGCAAGAGAAGTGCAGAAAGAGCAAGTGAGGTGCATAAAGAGGCTAGAGAACTGTAGCAAGAGGCAAGAGAGGTGCAGAAAGAGGGAGAAGGGGCAGAAAGAGCCAATAGAGGTACGGAAAGCGGGAAGAGGGTTGCAGACATTTGCAAGACAGGTGTGGAAAGAAGGAAGAGCAGTGCAGAAAGAACCAACAGAGGTGCAGAAAGAGGCAAGAGGGGTGCAGAAAGAGGCAAGTGAAATGCAGAAAGAAGCAAAAGAGGTGCAGAAAGAAGCTAGACAACTGCAGAAAGAGGCTAGAGAAATGCAGAAAGATGGAACAGAGGTGCAAAAATAGGCCAGAGAAATGCAGAAAGAGGCAAGAGAAGTGCAGAAAGAGGCAGGAGAGGTGCAGAAAGAGGGAACAGGGGTGCAGAAAGAGGCAAGAGAGGTACAGAAAGAGGGAGGAGGGGTGCAGAAAGTAGCAAGCGAGGTGAGAAAGAGGCAACAGAGGTGCAGAAAGAGGCAAGGAAGGTGCAGAAACAGGCATGAGAATTGCAGAAAGAGGCAAGAGAGATGCTGAAAGAAGCAACAGAGGTCTAGAATGAAGCAAGAGAAGGGATGAAAATGACAAGAGAAGTGCAGAAAGAAACAAGGGAGGTGCAGAAAAAAGCAAGAGAAGTGCAGAAAGAGCAAGTGAGGTGCATAAAGAGGCTAGATAACTGTAGCAAGTGGCAAGAGAGGTGCAGAAAGAGGCTAGAGAGGTGCAGAAGGAGGAATGAAGGGTGCAGAAAGAGGCAAGAGAGGTGCAGAAAGAGCAAGTGAGGTGCAGAAAGAGGCTAGAGAACTGTAGCAAGAGGCAAGAAAGGTGCAGAAACATGCATGAGAATTGCAGAAAGAGGCAAGAGAGATGCTGAAAGAAGCAACAGAGGTGTAGAATGAAGCAAGAGAAGTGATGAAAGAGACAAGAGAGTTGCATAAAGAAACAAGAGAGGTGCAGAAAAAAGCAAGAGAAGTGCAGAAAGAGCAAGTGAGGTGCAGAAAGAGGCTAGAGAACTGTAGCAAGAGGCAAGAAAGGTGCAGAAACAGGCATGAGAATTGCAGAAAGTGGCAAGAGAGATGCTGAAAGAAGCAACAGAGGTGTAGAATGAAGCAAGAGAAGTGATGAAAGAGACAAGAGAGTTGCATAAAGAAACAAGAGAGGTGCAGAAAAAAGCAAGAGAAGTGCAGAAAGAGCAAGTGAGGTGTAGCAAGAGGCAAGAGGAGTGCAGAAAGAGGCAAGAGAAGTGCATAAATAGGCAACAGAGGTACATAAAGAGGCAAGAGAGATGCACAAAGAGAGAAGAAAGGTGCACAAAGAGGCAAAAGGGTGCAGAAAGAAGTAAGAGAGGTACAGAAAGAAGCAAGAGAAGTGCAGAAGGAAGCAACAGGTATTAAATGAGGCAAGATGGGTGCAGAAAGAGGCAAGAGAAGTGGAGAAAAAGCAACAGAGGTGCAGAAAGACACAAGAGAAATGCAGAAAGAGACAAGAGAGGTGCAGAAACAGGCAGGAGAGATACAGAAAGAGGGAAAAGGGGCAGAAAGAGCCAATAGAGGTACGGAAAGAGGGAAGAGGGGTGCAGACATTTGCAAGAGAGGTGTGGAAAGAAGGAAGAGCCGTGCAGAAAGAACCAACAGAGGTGCAGAAAGAGGCAAGAGGGGTGCAGAAAGAGGCAAGTGAAATGCAGAAAGAAGCAAAAGAGGTGCAGAAAGAAGCTAGACAACTGCAGAAAGAGGCAAGAGAGGTGCAGAAAGAGGCAAGAGAGGTATAGAAAGAGGAATGAAGGGTGCAGAAAAAGGCAAGAGGGGTGCAGAAAGAAGCAAGAGAGGTACAGTAAGAAGCAAGAGAAGTGCAGAAAGAAGCAACAGGTGCAGAAAGAGGCAATATGTGGTGCAGAAAGAGGCTAGAGAAGTGCAGTAAGAAGCAACAGAGGTGCAGAAAGAGGCTAGAGAAATGCAGAAAGAGGCAAGAGAGGTGCAGAAACAGGCAGGAGAGGTGCAGAAAGAGGGATCAGGGTGCAGAAAGAGGCAAGAGAGGTACAGAAAGAGGGAGGAGGGGTGCAGAAAGAGGCAGGAGGGGTGCGGAAAGAAGCAAGCGAGGAGCAGAAAGAGGCAACAGAGGTGCAGAAAGAGGCAAGAAAGGTGCAGAATGAAGCAAGAGAAGTGATGAAAGAGCAAGAGAGTTGCATAAAGAAACAAGAGAGGTGCAGAAAAAAGCAAGAGAAGTGCAGAAAGAGCAAGTGAGGTGCAGAAAGAGGCAAGTGAGGTGTAGAAACAGGCAAGAGGGGCGCAGAAAGAGGCAAGAGAAGTGCAGAAAGAAGCAACAGAGATGCAGATGGAGGCAAGAGAACTGCAGGAAGAGGCAAGAGAGTTGCAGAAACAGGCAAGAGAGATGCAGAAAGAGGAAAAAGGGGTGCAGAAAGAGGAAAGAGGGGTAAAGAAAGAAGCAAGAGAGATTCGGAAAAAAGCAAGAGAAGTGCAGAAAAAAACAACGGGGGTGCAGAAAGAGGCATGATTGGTGCAGAAAGAGGCAAGAGAACTGCAGAATGAGGGAAGAGGGGTGCAGAAATAGACAAGAGGGATGCAGAAAGAAGCAATAGAGGTGCAGAAAGAAGCAATAGAGGTGCAGAAGGAAGCAAGAGAAGTGCAGAAAGAAGCAACAGAGGTGCAGAAAGAGGCAAGAGTGGTGCAGAAAGAGGCAAGAGAGGTGCAGAAAGAAGAAAGATGGGCGCAGAAAGAGGCAACAGGGGTGCATAAAGAGGCAAGAGAGGTGCAGAAAGAGGCAAGAGAAGTGCAGAAAGAGGCAAGAAAAGTGCTGAAAGAAGCAACAGAGGTGTAGAAAGAAGCATGAAAAGTGATGAAAGAGACAAGAGAGGTGCAGAAAGAGGAATGATGGGCGCAGAAAGAGGCAACAGGGGTGCATAAAGAGGCAAGAGAGGTGCAGAAAAAGGCAAGTGATGTGCAGAAAGAGGCAAGAGGGGTGCAGACAGAGGTAAGAGAAGTGCAGAAAGAAGCAACAGTTGTGCAGAAGGAGGCAAGAGAACTGCAGAAAGAGGCAAGAGAGTTGCAGAAACAGGCAAGAGAGGTACAGAAAGAGGAAAGAGGGATACAGAAAGCAGCAAGAGAGGTGCAGAAAGAAGCAAGAGTGCAGAAAGAAGCAACAGGTGCAGAAAGAGGCAAGATAAGTGCAGAAAGAAGCAACAGAGGTGCAGACAGGCAGAGTGCGAAGAGGAACGGGTGCCAAAAGAGGCAAGAGAGCTACAGAAAGAGGGAAGAGTGATGCAGAAAGAGGTGAAGAGGGGTGCAGAAAGAAGCAGGCAAGGTCCAGAAAGAGGCAACAAAGGTGCAGAAAGATGCAAGAGATGTGCAGAAACAGGCAAGAGAAGTGCAGAAACAGGCAAGAGAAGTGCAGAAACAGGCAAGAGAAGTGCAGAAACAAGCAACAGAGGTGTAGAATGAAGCAAGAGAAGTGATGAAAGAGACAAGAGAGTTGCAGACTGAAACAAGAGAGGTGCAGAAAAAGCAAGAGAACTGCAGAAAGAGCAAGTGAGGTGCAGAAAGAGGTAAGAGAACTGCAGAAAGAGGCAAGAGAGGTGCAGAAAGAGGCAATAGAGGTACAAAAAGAGGGAAGAAGGGTACGGAAAGAGGCTAGAGGGGTGCAGAAAGAAGCAAGAGAGGTGCAGAAAGAAGCCACAGGTGCAGAAAGAAGCAAGAGGGGTGCAGAAAGAGGGAAGAGAAGTGCAGAAAGAAGCAACAGAGGTGCAGAAATAGGCAAGAGAGGTGCAGAAACAGGCAGGAGAGATACAGAAAGAGGGAGAAGGGGCAGAAAGAGCCAATAGAGGTACGGAAAGAGGGAAGAGGGGTGCAGACATTTGCAAGAGAGGTGTGGAAAGAAGGAAGAGCAGTGCAGAAAGAACCAACAGAGGTGCAGAAAGAGGCAAGAGGGGTGCAGAAAGAGGCAAGTGAAATGCAGAAAGAAGCAAAAGAGGTGCAGAAAGAAGCTAGACAACTGCAGAAAGAGGCTAGAGAAGTGCAGAAAGAAGGAACAGAGGTGCAAAAATAGGCCAGAGAAATGCAGAAAGAGGCAAGAGAGGTGCAGAAAGAGGCAGGAGAGGTGCAGAAAGAGGGAACAGGGGTGCAGAAAGAGGCAAGAGAGGTACAGAAAGAGGGAGGAGGGGTGCAGAAAGTAGCAAGCGAGGTGAGAAAGAGGCAACAGAGGTGCAGAAAGAGGCAAGGAAGGTGCAGAAACAGGCATGAGAATTGCAGAAAGAGGCAAGAGAGATGCTGAAAGAAGCAACAGAGGTGTAGAATGAAGCAAGAGAAGGGATGAAAGAGACAAGAGAAGTGCAGAAAGAAACAAGGGAGGTGCAGAAAAAAGCAAGAGAAGTGCAGAAAGAGCAAGTGAGGTGCATAAAGAGGCTAGAGAACTGTAGCAAGAGGCAAGAGAGGTGCAGAAAGAGGCAAGAGAGGTGCAGAAGGAGGAATGAAGGGTGCAGAAAGAGGCAATAGAGGTGCAGAAAGAGCAAGTGAGGTGCAGAAAGAGGCTAGAGAACTGTAGCAAGAGGCAAGAAAGGTGCAGAAACATGCATGAGAATTGCAGAAAGAGGCAAGAGAGATGCTGAAAGAAGCAACAGAGGTGTAGAATGAAGCAAGAGAAGTGATGAAAGAGACAAGAGAGTTGCATAAAGAAACAAGAGAGGTGCAGAAAAAAGCAAGAGAAGTGCAGAAAGAGCAAGTGAGGTGCAGAAAGAGGCTAGAGAACTGTAGCAAGAGGCAAGAAAGGTGCAGAAACAGGCATGAGAATTGCAGAAAGTGGCAAGAGAGATGCTGAAAGAAGCAACAGAGGTGTAGAATGAAGCAAGAGAAGTGACGAAAGAGACAAGAGAGTTGCATTAAGAAACAAGAGAGGTGCAGAAAAAAGCAAGAGAAGTGCAGAAAGAGCAAGTGAGGTATAGCAAGAGGCAAGAGGAGTGCAGAAAGAGGCAAGAGAAGTGCATAAATAGGCAACAGAGGTACATAAAGAGGCAAGAGAGATGCACAAAGAGAGAAGAAAGGTGCACAAAGAGGCAAAAGGGGTGCAGAAAGAAGTAAGAGAGGTACAGAAAGAAGCAAGAGAAGTGCAGAAGGAAGCAACAGGTATTAAATGAGGCAAGATGGGTGCAGAAAGAGGCAAGAGAAGTGGAGAAAAAAGCAACAGAGGTGCAGAAAGACACAAGAGAAATGCAGAAAGAGACAAGAGAGGTGCAGAAACAGGCAGGAGAGATACAGAAAGAGGGAAAAGGGGCAGAAAGAGCCAATAGAGGTACGGAAAGAGGGAAGAGGGGTGCAGACATTTGCAAGAGAGGTGTGGAAAGAAGGAAGAGCAGTGCAGAAAGAACCAACAGAGGTGCAGAAAGAGGCAAGAGGGGTGCAGAAAGAGGCAAGTGAAATGCAGGAAGAAGCAAAAGAGGTTCAGAAAGAAGCTAGACAACTGCAGAAAGAGGCAAGAGAGGTGCAGAAAGAGGCAAGAGAGGTATAGAAAGAGGAATGAAGGGTGCAGAGAAAGGCAAGAGGGGTGCAGAAAGAAGCAAGCGAGGAGCAGAAAGAGGCAACAGAGGTGCAGAAAGAAGCAACAGGTGCAGAAAGAGGCAATATGTGGTGGAGAAAGAGGCTAGAGAAGTGCAGTAAGAAGCAACAGAGGTGCAGAAAGAGGCTAGAGAAATGCAGAAAGAGGCAAGAGAGGTGCAGAAACAGGCAGGAGAGGTGCAGAAAGAGGGATCAGGGTGCAGAAAGAGGCAAGAGAGGTACAGAAAGAGGGAGGAGGGGTGCAGAAAGAGGCAGGAGGGGTGCGGAAAGAAGCAAGCGAGGAGCAGAAAGAGGCAACAGAGGTGCAGAAAGAGGCAAGAAAGGTGCAGAATGAAGCAAGAGAAGTGATGAAAGAGCAAGAGAGTTGCATAAAGAAACAAGAGAGGTGCAGAAAAAAGCAAGAGAAGTGCAGAAAGAGCAAGTGAGGTGCAGAAAGAGCGTAGAGAACTGTAGCAAGAGGCAAGAGAGGTGCAGAAAGAGGCAAGTTGTAGGAGAGTAGATTCTGCTTCACATGGGTACCCCCACTTTTTGCTGATGCTTCACTGTTTTTCGACTTTAGTCTGGCTGGGGCCCTGCTAATCAGAACCCCAGCCTAGCTGCTTCCTCTTTAAATGGTTTACATGTGCCTTAGGCACATCTCTGATTGGAATCTGGAGTGCCCTTATAAGTCCCTAGTATATGGTATACTATGTACCCAGGGCATAGGTACCTCAGAGGCCTACCAGGGGCTGCAGCATCTATTGTGCCACCCCTGGAAGGCCATCCAAAATGACACCACAGGTCTGCTACTGCAGCCTGGGTAAGGTGGTGCATGCAC
>CAWUFW010028793.1:0-20571 GCA_963921515.1 Calotriton arnoldi | reverse complement strand
ATGTGTCCCATTGCAACATAAATTGGGGGAGCCAAATACTGCAGTGCAAATGAAACATTCCTCTGGCCATGTGCAGACAAACAACACCCATGGGGGCTGAGACCGTCAACAGTCATCAATGACACAATGACAGAAGTGACCATCAGAATGCAGAACCACATATTTGCACCAATGGGCACACAAATGCAGATACCCTGTGGAGACAGCAGATGTGAGGTGAACAGATACCATACCATGGCAGCAATGGGACACACAAACCATGATCACTGTGCTGACCGATGACCTAGGAGTCCCAGGGACAGCAGGGGAAACACACCAAACAACATACAGCCAATGGCACACCCAAGATATGCCAATGCAGTGGTGCAGATGCACAAACACAAACAGGCAGACCAACACTGTCATCATACACAGCAGGTGAGGGGTGGGGGTGCCAGTGTCCCCAGGCAACAACACAACACATGAGGAGAGCTGAATACCAATCATACAGATGTGCATACACTGCCACACTAAGGTAACTCATGGATCCAAATCCCCTATGTGGGCAAGCAGGCATTGACAGGTGAGAGGGAGCACAAAACACACATGTCACACAGGCACGTAGGAACAACAACTGACACAGCAAGTCACAGACACACCACAGCACCACCCCCAGGGCCCCCACAATGTGGTGACCCTGGGCTGAATAAAAATACCACTGTGATGACAAAGCTAAATGTCGTTCACACTGTGAACCACAGTCAGGTGTCCTGAGCAACAAACTACCATCACACCTACACAAGCACAAATCAATCAGCATGGCCAGTAAGCCAAGGCCAACATGGAGGCAGGGGACTAGCCGGGCAACAACTCTCATCTGCACACACTCAAGACCACACCCCTCGACCTCCAACAATGTGCAGCAGTGAAGTACACATGCACTGGTGACATTGCACATGCACCCATGACTATTCCAGGGTGGTGGGTGGGAACCAAGGTGTAGAAACACATCACACATGGACACTCAACAAGACTCCTGAATGTCTGACACACTGCACACTACGCTGTACATGGACATGACGGCAATACCACACCGACCAATGGGATCCCAGCCACAGTCACACACCAATGAAGAAGCCAAGGTCACCCACAAAGAACACACATAGACAACAACCAACATTGCAGCCCGGACCCTAAGGAGTGCCAGCAGTCACACACACAACGTGTCACAATCACTGAAAGATAACACAAACTGGAAATCACATGACAGGGGCAAACAACAAGTGCCAAAGGGAAACCTGACTGTGACCCATCTGCGTCTGCACACAAACTCTGCCCTGACAGCAAACACACCTATGGGTGACACCCTGATGACCAGTAATGTGCCATGCACCCACATCACAGAGAACACAGGGAGAAGACTTTGGGGGAACATAGCTCAAGTCAGCAAGCATCACAAACAGGTACAACACTAGGGATCACAGCATGCGCAGATGAATGGAAGTGAACACACAGACATGCACATACAACACACACCTTGGGCGCAGGCAATGTCACACGTGTACACACTGCCATGAGGGGACTCCACTCCTGTGTGAGGAAAGCTGTGCCATATGTTGCCTCAGTAGGGCCCCATCATGTCAGCTGAGCACTTGGTCACACAATCAACAATTAGCACCAAATGAGGGCTCCCATCACATCAGCCTGGTCATGGATGTGCCAACGGAATCATCAGCACAGATCCAACACACTTGTATAGCAATGTTGCACTGACTACACGGATGAGTCCCTCCCCATTGATGCCCAAACCTGCATGTCCACTGGAGATGGCAACACGGTCAGGGAAGTAGACAAATGCAACGATGGCAGGCACAACAGATGTGCAGGGGTGGAAGCCACAGATATGAAATTGCCAATGTAAGTAGGAAACCCATTGCCAAATACTGAACACATGACACCCTCAGATGCTGCTATTGATGACATGGATACACCACATGATAGGACACATTCCCCCTGGACCACATGGGTTCCTGCACAGTAACACTTCATAATCATGAGACCAGATATCACCATCACTGCAGCAAGGGCATGGTTAGCTGCACCAACAACATGTACATCTGAAGCATGAGCACTAGAGAAAAGAAAGTTGCTTTATTCAGCATATGTGTTGTTTGATAACGACGTCCAGAAGAAATTAGAGCAAAGGCCAATGGCCAGTCCATTGTCAAAGTTCAAACAGGGTGACACTGGCAGATGTCACCCTACGCATGCCTGCACAATACCAGGGACAATCCACTAGGAGGGGCAACCGGGGGCAGGCCAGGCACCGCAGGGACAGGATCAGGGCTCACCAGGGGAGTCAGGGAAGGGGTGGTGGGTGCTGGAGAGCCACTGACAACTGCAGTGGAGGTGTCTGACATGGTGTGTGCCGGCACAACTGGGGGGCATGACACAGATGTCGTGGGTGCCGGCACAACTGCAGTGGACCCTGCAGATGGGGTGGACAGGTCCGCCACTGCAGTGCCCAAGTCAGACAGGGCGGTAGTGGACTCCACTGCAGTGCCTACCTCCAGGGGAGGAGAATGGGGAACAGGCAAGGTGGGTTGGACAGAGGGGGAGGACACCCTCACCACATCAGTGGCACAGACAAGCGCAGCGGGGGGTGTGGTGCTGGGAGAGCAAGTGGCAGGGGAGAAGGCCGGAGCATCTTGGGGATGGTATATCTGTGGGTGGGGGAACCTGGGGCAGGGTGTGGTGGGGGCACCTGTGCAGTGGGGGCCTGAGGGATGGAGGACGGAGACCTTGTGCCTGAGCTGCAGGGCGGTGGCGGGGTCTTGCTCTTACCACTCCGGGGGACTTGCGGGTGGGGGCCTCAGTCCGTCTGCGCCTGGGGGAGGGTGTCCGGGGGCGAGGGGCACTCTGCTCCGTGTGGGTGGGCTTCCTCTTCCCCCGGGATGCTGGAGCAGCTTCATCGGTGGGGAAGAGGCCGAGGTCACAGAGGAAGAGCTGCTGTGACTTTGGGGTTGCAGGTGAGGCAAGGGAGGGTGCTTTGGAGGGAGAGGGAACTGAGGACTGCGCAGTGCATGTGGATGCGTGTGTGTGTTCCAGGGCCCCATCCCCTGTGAGTCTGGCTTCAGTCCCCTGAATGTGCGTGCGTGTGCGTTTTGTCATTGGCGTGTGTGTCAGTGTGCTGGATGTGTGTGTGCTGGTGTGTGCCTGTGCCGGTGTGTGTGTGCCTGGGATGGGTAAGGTGCTGGGGAGTGTGGATGGAGCAGAGGCAGGAGGGGTGAGGGACCGTTTGAGGAGGGACACTGCTGCCGTCAGGGAGGAGTCCATGGACCTATTGCCCCTCTGTAGGTCAGACATGCCCGATGAGATGCCCTCCATGAACGACACCAGCTGAGTCAACAGCGCGGTGTGCGCATGGAGGACACTCAGCATGGCTGTCTGCCCTACATGGAGCTGGCGAAGGAGGTACACAGACTCCTCACTCAGGGCAGCAGGGGACACAGGGGCAGGGGGTGCGGTGCCTGGCCCAAAGGAGACACGCTCCCGGACATGGGAGCCTCCACGGACCTGGGGAATGGGAGCCGATGGGAGGGCGGTGGTGGTGCTGGTGGTGGCGGGGACAGCAACACTAGCTGGGGTGTGGTGGCTGCTGACACCCGCCTCCACAAGGGAGTCATCCTCCGAGTTGCTCTGGTCCTCAGCTGAGGTGGATGCTGCTGAGGACTCCTCGGTGTGGCTCCCCTCGCCCTCCGTGCCACTGGGTCCCTCCGACCACTCCTCGGCTGCTGACCCAGTCTGGCTCTCCGGCTCCTCCTGGTCCGTGGAGCTGTCCCCTTCCGTGGCCGTGGATGTATCTGCAAACAATGGGGAAACAGACAGACATCAGTCACCTGCACATAACGCACACACCACTGTGAGCACAGCACATCACAGAGCAAGCCCTGGCATCATTAGTTGTACATTGCTAAAAGTGCACTAATTGAACAGGAGAAGTCAATTGTCAGTCTGATGCCAAGCATGGCACTCACATCCCACATGGCCTTGCACCCATCTGTCTGGTGTCTGTTGGATTGCAACACCCCAGTGTTGACACATGCACCAAGTACACAGTAGTTGGACAGTGCAGAGGACACGGTGTGGACACATCACAGCTCTTGCCACTGAGTCAGTACAGGTTTCCGGATGTAAGGGATGCCCAGAGTCAAATAGGAAATGCATGTGATGCATACCAGCGACAGACACCATGATGCACCCATGTCCTGATAGCCAGCGCCACTATGGTGTGCATGTAGCACATGTCACTCCCCTGCAGGCTCACCAATCAGTAGACACATGCCATGGCGGAGGCATGACTGCAAAGTCATACATCACTGGCTCAGTGATGTATGACTTTGCAGCCAGACAACAACACTCTGCACTGTGTCACAATAGTAGGTCATGGGGAATGCAAGTCCTGGAGCTGCACAAGTGCACATGTACATCCCCCCACAACACATCCTCTTAACCCTCATCTGTCCAGGTCATACCTATTGGACATATGGGAGACCTGTGACACTACCCTCTGAACCTGAGCCCCTCACACTCTGCTGTGCATGGGGAACAGCTGCCTGAACTTCACATTTACATGCCCCAGTCTGCATGGGCAGCTGATCAGACACCTATGTGTCACACAAGTATCGTCTCCTATGGTCACATCTCCAGTGGCATGCTGAGCCCCTACCAAGAAACTCCACAGCAGTCCTGGCGACTAATCCACAGCACACTGACACAGAGGCAGACACCTGAGGGGTCAAATCACTGTGCACAATGTGTCCGCTGATACACGGGAGTGGGAGTACAGAGTGTATTGTATGGCCTGGAGTAGGCATGACTGTCCAGCCCCACATGAATGAGGGATGAGCCCTGGACTGTAGGCAGCTGGCTAAGTATGTGTGACACACGTCATATACATACTCCTGGGGCCCAAACATTGTTCCCACCCGCAGCATGGGTGTGTGCCAGGTACCCCAGCCACATGTGGTGGATCAGCTCAGCAATTGGACCACAGATCAAAGTAACACGCTGAATACATGTCAGAATACAGGCATTGTGTAAGCAATGGACCCACCCATGATGCCCACCACAGAGTCAGGGAAACAGATGCTGTCTCCCACCTTGAGTCAAGCAAACTGCAAGGACACAGTCCTAAGTGACAGAATTCCCTGCATGTAAGGGCCACACCTGGGTATCAGATGAGGAGTGGGCAGTGCACAATAGAGGGACATGGCTCCTGGACAACATGACTGCTGTACTGTGGCAGTTTAACCAGGCCCGAGGAGGGCACATAGCATGTTAGACAGAGTACACAGTGCAGTCTTTGACTCACCCCCTCCTTGCTGCTCTCTGGCCTTCAGCTGCCCATCCAGGTCTGGAAAGACCACCGCCAGGATCCTGAGCATGTGGGGGGTCAGGGTCCGTGTTCCGCCCCTCCTGCGAGGAGGCGACAGCTTCAGCTGGACCCGTGCAATCCTCCGGGTCCAGCCCCGAAGGTCCTGCCACCTCTTTTGGCAGTTGCGGATCCGGCGCTTGTAGACCCCCACGGACCGGACAGCCCGGACGATGTCCTTCCATATCTCATGCTTCCGATGGGCAGAAGCCTGTCAGGATGACAAAGTGATAAGGCCATTACTACACATGCAACATATCCGTGCATGACACAGTTGCATATACATGTCGCAATCACAGGGGCACATGGTGTACACAGGCAGTGCACGGCTGCCCATGGACAGTTTTCCAGAAGTCACTACATGGTATCATTGCATGGGGAGTAAAACCCTGTTCAGAAGCACTGTCACTGCACCATACCTGTCCAGTGCAAGTCACTACACACTATGGGGGGTGACAACTACTCAGTGAGCCTGCTAGCCAGTGGTGTGCTGACTCTCAGCCTTGCTAGTCAGACAAAATGCACATTCAGAAAGGCAGTGCACAGAACACTCACCTGCTCCCCTGGTGTCCCATACAGCTTGCTGTACTGTGGAAGTAGGCTGTCCAGCAGGGCCTGGTTCTCCTCAAGGCTGAAGGCTGGGGCTCTCTCCACAGTACGTGCCATTGCAGGGTCCAGAGGGGCAGAGACAGCAGCAGTGCAGTGGCAGATGTCGTCCTGGAGCATGTAGTGCAGGCAAGTGGGCTCTCAGGGGAACAGGCAGCAATATATATGTGCTGGAGAGGCAGATACTGTCCCTTGTGTCCAAAGTGATAGGTCCAAGTCGTTTGCATCTTCTGAATCTGGCCAATCCATGGAATAGCAGCACCAAAACACGCCCACAGCATCCTTCAAAACTTCAACTTCATGACATACATGATTTTGCAACATTGTTGTGGGTGACCAACTGATTTTCCAGCAACCGACTCGTTCGAAATTCGAAAACGCGTCCGTTGCCAGGCAAGCCCATTGTCAATGGGTGCGCACCGATCGGTCCATTGAGGTACAACGCGCACAGGGGTACAACGCGTACCCGCACACATTGAAAGCAATGGGCCGGCCGGAGGCACCGATCGGTCCATTGCTGTTCAACGCGCACAGGGGTACAACGCGTACCCGCACACATTGAAAGCAATGGGCCGGCCGGAGGCACCGATCGGTCCATTGCTGTTCAACGCGCACAGGGGTACAACGCGTACCCGCACACATTGAAAGCAATGGGCCGGCCGGAGGCACCGATCGGTCCATTGCAGTTCAACGCGCACAGGGGTACAACGCGTACCCGCACACATTGAAAGCAATGGGCCGGCCGGAGGCACCGATCGGTCCATTGCTGTTCAACGCGCACAGGGGTACAACGCGTACCCGCACACATTGAAAGCAATGGGCCGGCCGGAGGCACCGATCGGTCCATTGCTGTTCAACACGCACAGGGGTACAACGCGTACCCGCACACATTGAAAGCAATGGGCCGGCCGGAGGCACCGATCGGTCCATTGCTGTTCAACGCGCACAGGGGTACAACGCGTACCCGCACACATTGAAAGCAATGGGCCGGCCGGAGGCACCGATCGGTCCATTGCTGTTCAACGCGCACAGGGGTACAACGCGTACCCGCACACATTGAAAGCAATGGGCCGGCCGGAGGCACCGATCGGTCCATTGCTGTTCAACGCGCACAGGGGTACAACGCGTACCCGCACACATTGAAAGCAATGGGCCGGCCGGAGGCACCGATCGGTCCATTGCTGTTCAACGCGCACAGGGGTACAACGCGTACCCGCACACATTGAAAGCAATGGGCCGGCCGGAGGCACCGATCGGTCCATTGCAGTTCAACGCGCACAGGGGTACAACGCGTACCCGCACACATTGAAAGCAATGGGCCGGCCGGAGGCACCGATCGGTCCATTGCTGTTCAACGCGCACAGGGGTACAACGCGTACCCGCACACATTGAAAGCAATGGGCCGGCCGGAGGCACCGATCGGTCCATTGCTGTTCAACGCGCACAGGGGTACAACGCGTACCCGCACACATTGAAAGCAATGGGCCGGCCGGAGGCACCGATCGGTCCATTGCTGTTCAACGCATCACTGTATATGTGACTGGCATAGGTCAGCATGCCTGTCTCAGATGGACATATGCCAGCCACAGATAGCTCCCAGGGAGTGAGGGGCACACCTACATCACGACAGCCTGTCCAAACCTTATCATAAGGCATGTAAGGCTGCATTTCCTATTGTGTGTATGTTGGTGTACATGTTGTCCTGTGGGTGTCACCTGTGGGCAGCCACCCCCAGGCTGTGCACGTGTTCATGGGGACAGGATCCTGGGTGTTACGTGTACGTGACCACTGTGATGTGCAACTGTTCATATCTGTGCATGTGTCATGGTCACATTTCACAGTGGTGTTTGTGTATGTCATGTCACATACCCCGTGAGTCCCATGTGGGACGGTATGTTTGAGCCAGGGTGTCCCAGTGGCACAATAGTGATGGCCCTCCACAGTCTTTGTGCATGTAGTGTTTACAATGTCTCTGATTTCATGTGCACAATGGGAGACAGTCTCCACATCCACGTTGTGTGTGCATGGACTCTGATGTTGTGCGTGTGTGTCACAGACGTCCATGGCTCTCCTGCCATGGCAAGTGTGGCCACTACCTGTGGGGGTCATGTTTGTTTTGCTGTGGTGTACACATGATACTCCAGGTGATGCCAGTGTCCATGTGGCATTACAGGGTCCCTGGGAATGTGCCTGTCGTTGAGCTGTGGTGCCTGGGGCACATCTGTCCTCACATGTCACTGGGGGGTGACTTTGACACAGCATCATGATATCCAATGGGCCAACCTGGGACAAATTGATGCCACCTGTAGGACCGTGTTGACAGATGTTGGCCATGTATGTACCATACATGTCGTTCCGGTACTGCACACTTCATGTAGTTGTGCCTCATGATGATGTATGTTGGGAACTTGAGTGTGTTCAATGCCGCATATGTGGGGTGACTGACGATCTTGCTTACTTCTCCTCTGCACTGCAGGGCTCCTGCTGTCCATCGGCCATTCCCAGACCTGGCAACGATGGTGGAACGGGACAGCATCCGACGGTACCGCTTCACCAGGCAGCTGATTGAGGATTTGGCAGTGCAGTTGTCCCCACATTTGCAGCCTGGCCGGCCGTATCCTACAGCGCTGACCCCCAAGGTGAAGGTGATGGCAGCCCTACACTTCTTTGCCACCGGTACCTTCCAACATACTGTGGCGTCTGCTGGTGGGATGTCACAGACCATGTTCAGCCGTGTGCTCCGCGATTTCTTGGCGGCAATGTTGCTCTTCCTGAACCGGTACATATATTTCCCTAGACTGCGACGACTCACTGACGTGAAGAGTGACTTTTATGCCCTGGGGAGGATGCCGCATGTCATTGGCTCCATTGATGGGACACATGTGGCTTTGGTACCACCACAGGCCCAGGAGCAGGCCTACAGGAACCGCAAGCACTACCACTCGGTCAATGCACTGGTGGTGTGTCTTGCAGACATGACCATCACACACGTGTGTGCCCGTTTCCCTGGTTCAGCACACGATGCCTTTGTGATGAGGAGTAGTCGCATCCCCAGGTTGATGGCACAGATGCAGAACCAGCGTGCCTGGCTTGTCGGTGTGTACTGACTTTGTGCCATTGTGTGTGATCTGATCTGTAGTATTCCGCCCACTTTTCCAAGTCAGCTGATGTGCACTTGTCTGTCCGTAGGTGACTCGGGATACCCCAACATGCCGTGGTTGCTGACACCCCTCAGGAACCCTGTGACACCTGCCCAGATGCGCTACAATGAGGCACATGGTCGGACCAGGAGAGTGATTGAGCGGACCTTTGGTCTCCTGAAGAGCCGCTTCCGCTGCCTGGACAAGACCGGAGGGTCCCTCCCATATGCCCCTGCGAAAGTGTGCAAGATTATCATCGTCTGCTGCATGCTCCACAACCTGGCAGTGCGGAAGGAGTTGCCTCTCATCCAGGATGACGATGACCAACATCCGCCACCTGTGGAGGATCCTGGCCTGGACCACGATGCCAGTGACGATGATGATGATGATGATGGTGATGGTGATGTCCGCACACAGCTCATCACCAACTTCTTTAGCTGAATGTGAGTATCCTGAGGTGTCATGTCAATGATGTGAGTTGGCATGATGTGTGGGTGGTGCTCTGGTGCTGTTGGAGTGTGTCCATGGGCTACTTGACAGGATGTGTGTTGCGATGTGTGGTGACAGGTGGGCTGTACTCCCCAACAGTGTTGACATGCTAACTTGGTTCTGGGTGGGTATCTTGTAACATGTATTGTGCATGAGTTTTGCTGATCTGTCCTGTACTGCATTGCTTTTGACTGTGTGTCATTTCTGTCCTTCACAGGGTACTTTCAGATTCGTTTGCTCAACTGTGTCCACCGACGACGTGATTGCACATCCAGGCTGGTAGCTGTTGTGTCCCTACAGGTGATGTGCGCCACACCCATGGACTTCCTTCCGTCTACAGTTGTTGACTGTGTGCCCGCTACCAGGTGGGGTTACCTTGCATCTGTAGTGGTTACGGCATGTTGCTACTGTGTAATAAACCTGTGCTTCACTTAGTGATGTGCGTTGTCTGTGGTCACACATTTGACTGCCATTTGCTTACTGCACCTGTGGGCTACTTGACTACAACTGGGAATGGGTGTGGTGTCTGTGCATTGCACCGTCTTCCCTGGCAACATCAGTGTAGGCAATGAGTCAGATGGCCTAGGTGTGTATGTGTTGTGTAGCCCTGGTGGTGTGTCTCCCTCATATGTGTCACGTTGCCTGTACTCACATGCCTGTGTTGTCCTTGCTGTTGCAGTTCGCATACACAGTGTAATTTTGCAGTTCATCATCCCCATAACAGCACCCACGTTGGAATCACGACAGAGGCAAGTATGGTGTATTAGTGTGTTTATTGTGATACATCTGTGTTAATAGTGCATAGGATGGATTGTGCTGTACATGAATCTTGCAATCCCAAGTTCCTAGGTGAATTGAAAGTCCAGGTAGACAGGATCCCCAGTATCGGGGCCACAGTTGTCTGACACATTGTTCCAACTTGTACTCCCCATGCAATGTGTGGGAGTAGTGTTGCCATCAACAGGGTGAACAGTCTGTGCACAAAGGCGAAAATCCAGAACAGGTTCAGGCTTCCTGGGAGTTGCGCTTGGCCATCAGCCTCTCACTTTCCCCTCCTCGGACGACCCCTCTTCTTGGGGGGGGGCCCTCAAGTGCAGGCTGCTGCGGTGCAGGGGACTCTCCGCCAGAGTCCTCCTCCCTCCCTGTGGCAGTTGCAGTTTGTTCGGTACCAGATGTTGTTGGCACACAGGGAGGTGTGGACTGGTTGCTGTTCATCTGGCGGAGGCATTGTAAAATGTCCCTGTGCACCGCCGTCATCTCATGTAGTACATCCCACTTGGACTCCACGCGGGACATGTGGGAGTCCACACGTGACATGTGTGACTCCACGTGGGACATGTGGGAGTCCAAGCGGGCATGATGGGCAGCCTGCTGCTGTTTGATGTCTCTGAGGAGCCCCACTACCTGGCTGAGCTCTCCGGTGCTGGACTGGTACGCATCAGCTATGCGTACCAGTTGTGGGTCTTCATGCACACCAGCAACGTCTGCAAGCAGCGACCTCTGTCTCCCACCCCTCCCACCACCCCTGCTGACATGTGCAGTGTGTGCAGTTGCACGCACAGATAACCCTGGTCCACCTTGGGGGGGGTGGTGGTGGTGGTGTCCATGGCCCCAGGTTGGTCCAGGGTCACTGCGCTGGTGTTGTTCCTTATTCTGTCCATGTCGGCAGGTATGGTATTCGTGGTGACAGTCGTTGGAGGGGTGGGTGCAGGGGGTGCAGCTGGTGGACCTGCTGGTGCTGCAGCTGGTGGTCCTGCTGGTGCAGCAAGTTGACTTGCACCGGATGTGCCAGGTTGTTCATCGTCCGAGGAGGACAGAGGCTGTACGACGCCAGTGAGCTCGGCATCCTCTTGAGCCTGGGACTGGGACTCCTCAGCGTCTGCTGCTGTGTCCCTATCATCACCTGTTTTTGGGAGACACAAACAATGTATTTCATGTTTCTGCAGGCATCAGTGGTTGACACACCTGACAGTTGTGACTGTGCCTCGGGGTGCGGGCCTGTACATTGTATTGTCCTAAGTCGTCACAGTCAGGGGTTGATATTGGTGTGGCACATTGTCCTGCATTATTTGGGCATTTCTATGTATTCTCTGGGGTGTGAACATGGTCTGCATTGATTGTGTTTGGTTGACAGCCAGACCTCCTTCCCACCCACCCACCCACCCAGTCAGTTATCCCACCATGGAACGTGCTTGCATTGCAGGGAGTGGAAGTTGTCTCTCAGGATGTCAGTCAGTGGTGTCCTGCTGTTTGTTGGTGCACAGTTGGCAGCAGGGCCTTGTGCTCCCCACAGCAGTAGCCAGTGTCAGCCATCTTGTGAGTCCTTCTCCACTCCCTGTGATGTGAGCATGGTTCAGGGTGGTGTTGATGGGACAGTTGTGGGGGTGAGCTATGTCTGTGACTACGACTCCCATCATGCTATTGCCTCCACCCCCTTCCCAGCATGCCCATGCTTCCTTCCTTTTGACTCTGCTTCCCTGTGGGGTGGGCTGGCTGTGCTGACAGGATGGCTGGGAGTGTTGTCCTGGCAGTTGTTTGGCTAAGAGTCCCAAGAGTGTCCCTGTGCTTCACACAACATAACCCAGGGTGGTGGTGCTTTGTGGGATCTTGTGTTAGGATGGAGGGCATTGCATTCTACCAGGTGGGTACTGTGGAGTTTGTGTTGGGGGGGGTGAGGGGAGGTGCTGGTGACTATAGTCAGTGCTGCAAGTCCCCCTTCCCACCCAGCCAGCCAGCCAGATATCCCACCATGGAACGTGCTTGCATTGCAGGGAGTGGAAGTTGTCTCTCAGGATGTCAGTCAGTGGTGTCCTGCTGTTTGTTGGTGCACAGTTGCCAGCAGGGCCTTGTGCTCCCCACAGCAGTAGCCAGTGTCAGCCATCTTGTGAGTCCTTCTCCACTCCCTGTGATGTGAGCATGGTTCAGGGTGGTGTTGATGGGACAGTTGTGGGGGTGAGCAATGTCTGTGACTACGACTCCCATCATGCTATTGCCTCCACCCCCTTCCCAGCATGCCCATGCTTCCTTCCTTTTGACTCTGCTTCCCTGTGGGGTGGGCTGGCTGTGCTGACAGGATGGCTGGGAGTGTTGTCCTGGCAGTTGTTTGGCTAAGAGTCCCAAGAGTGTCCCTGTGCTTCACACAACATAACCCAGGGTGGTGGTGCTTTGTGGGATCTTGTGTTAGGATGGAGGGCATTGCATTCTACCAGGTGGGTACTGTGGAGTTTGTGTTGGGGGGGGTGAGGGGAGGTGCTGGTGACTATAGTCAGTGCTGCAAGTCCCCCTTCCCACCCAGCCAGCCAGCCAGATATCCCACCATGGAACGTGCTTGCATTGCAGGGAGTGGAAGTTGTCTCTCAGGATGTCAGTCAGTGGTGTCCTGCTGTTTGTTGGTGCACAGTTGCCAGCAGGGCCTTGTGCTCCCCACAGCAGTAGCCAGTGTCAGCCATCTTGTGAGTCCTTCTCCACTCCCTGTGATGTGAGCATGGTTCAGGGTGGTGTTGATGGGACAGTTGTGGGGGTGAGCAATGTCTGTGACTACGACTCCCATCATGCTATTGCCTCCACCCCCTTCCCAGCATGCCCATGCTTCCTTCCTTTTGACTCTGCTTCCCTGTGGGGTGGGCTGGCTGTGCTGACAGGATGGCTGGGAGTGTTGTCCTGGCAGTTGTTTGGCTAAGAGTCCCAAGAGTGTCCCTGTGCTTCACACAACATAACCCAGGGTGGTGGTGCTTTGTGGGATCTTGTGTTAGGATGGAGGGCATTGCATTCTACCAGGTGGGTACTGTGGAGTTTGTGTTGGGGGGGGTGAGGGGAGGTGCTGGTGACTATAGTCAGTGCTGCAAGTCCCCCTTCCCACCCAGCCAGCCAGCCAGATATCCCACCATGGAACGTGCTTGCATTGCAGGGAGTGGAAGTTGTCTCTCAGGATGTCAGTCAGTGGTGTCCTGCTGTTTGTTGGTGCACAGTTGCCAGCAGGGCCTTGTGCTCCCCACAGCAGTAGCCAGTGTCAGCCATCTTGTGAGTCCTTCTCCACTCCCTGTGATGTGAGCATGGTTCAGGGTGGTGTTGATGGGACAGTTGTGGGGGTGAGCAATGTCTGTGACTACGACTCCCATCATGCTATTGCCTCCACCCCCTTCCCAGCATGCCCATGCTTCCTTCCTTTTGACTCTGCTTCCCTGTGGGGTGGGCTGGCTGTGCTGACAGGATGGCTGGGAGTGTTGTCCTGGCAGTTGTTTGGCTAAGAGTCCCAAGAGTGTCCCTGTGCTTCACACAACATAACCCAGGGTGGTGGTGCTTTGTGGGATCTTGTGTTAGGATGGAGGGCATTGCATTCTACCAGGTGGGTACTGTGGAGTTTGTGTTGGGGGGGGTGAGGGGAGGTGCTGGTGACTATAGTCAGTGCTGCAAGTCCCCCTTCCCACCCAGCCAGCCAGCCAGATATCCCACCATGGAACGTGCTTGCATTGCAGGGAGTGGAAGTTGTCTCTCAGGATGTCAGTCAGTGGTGTCCTGCTGTTTGTTGGTGCACAGTTGCCAGCAGGGCCTTGTGCTCCCCACAGCAGTAGCCAGTGTCAGCCATCTTGTGAGTCCTTCTCCACTCCCTGTGATGTGAGCATGGTTCAGGGTGGTGTTGATGGGACAGTTGTGGGGGGGGCAATATGTGTGACTGCGACTCCCATGATGCTATTGGCTACACTGACTTGGCCAGCATACACAGAATTCCTTCCTTTGAGTGGTCTTCACTGTGTGTTGGTGTTGTTGTGGTGGCTACATGTGTGGATGTGTTTGTTAGTTCTATTTGTGCCACTGCCTAGCTGTAGTTGTGGTTGTGTTTGTACATGTGTTGGCACGGTTGGATGTGACTTTTTTGATGGCATGTGTTGTGTTTCTCTGACTGACATACACATTTTGGGATGATTCTGTTCTGGTTGCTGTGTGATTGCTATGAGTGCATGGTTTGACTCTCCCCTTGACAGTGATGTGTGTGTGTTTTGTGGCAGTATATTGTGTACATTTGTTGTGTACTCACCAGGCTCTGGGATGTCCTCTAGTCCATATATGCTCACTGGCGGTAGGATGGCCCGCACCTTCTCCTCCCAGGGCCTGAGGTATATTGGCTTGGCAGGAGGGCCACTGCCGGTGTGTTGGCTGTTGATGTAGTCTTGCTTCAGCAGTTTCCGTACCCTCCTGCGCACGTCATACCACCTGTTCTGGATGTCGGTCTTTGTGCGCCGACATGGTGATTGGGCGTTCACCCTGTTGATGATCCTCTCCCACATCTTGGTTTTCTGCGACATGGGGGTCTGTTGGACCAATGTGCCAAACAGCTGTGGCTCTACCCTGAGGATCTCGTCTACCAGGACTTCCAATTCACAATCTAGGAACTTGTGATTCTTCTTGGGGGGCATGGTGATGGGTGGTGATGGTGAGTGATGTGTGTGTTGGTGTGCAGGTGAGGGTGTGTGAGTGTGTGTTTTGCTGGGTGTATGTGAGGTAGGTATTTGTTGGTGTGCTGATGGTGTGTGGCTTGTGTGAGGGATGAGCTGTGGGTGTGTGGTTGCTTTCTCTTGGGTGCTGGCAGTGGAATGGCATTTGCAAAGGCTCATGGTTGTGATTTGTGTCCTTTATATAGGTGGAGTTGTGGGTGTGTCTTTGTTCTCTGTCCCCACCCCCCCAGTATTTATTGGCTTGGTAATTGCTTGTTTGGCCTTTTTTTGGTTGATTTTTCCTTTGTGCTGTTTGTGTATGTTGGAAACGTTCTTGTGACCGAGTCGGACCCTGCATTGGTCTCGTACGGTGTTTTCCGTTTCGTTCACGCTGTGTTTGTGCAGTTTTGTATGCTGCGTACGCGTCGGTCGCGGTGTATTGTGTTGCTTCGGCTCGGTTTTGTATGCGTGTCGGTCGTACGGCTTGTCCTCCGTCCGACTCGGTCGTGTTTTTCGCGCCTTGCATCGTACTTTGCGGTTTGGAGTTGGCGGGTACGATTCGGTCGGATTTGTTCCGGGTGCGTGTCGGTCGGTTGGATTAGCGTGTTTTTCCGGCCGGATTGCTATTTTCCGAGCGGCTCGGTCGGTCGGCTTGGTTTCCTAACGTGTCGGTCGGATTTATCGCGGCTTGCATCGTACTTGGCGTGTCGGGCGCCACTGGTACGTGTCGGTCGGTAATTTTTCCGGCTCCGAGTCGGTCGGTGCTTTTTCCGGCCCGAATCGGATTCGACCCCTCAGTTGTGTACTAGGAACAAAAGAAAGTCCCTTACTAAGGAGACTTATTTCTTCTGAAGAAAGTTTATACCTCGAGAGATTGAAGATAGGGATTAAATCTGTTATGCCATTACTGCTTTCTAGGTTTTCCAATATTGCCGGTTTTGTGTCCGCATATAAGGATGCGGATGTGGTGGGTCCATCTGTTGGTAATAATTCCTCCCTTGCCTTTGAAATTTGATCCTGCCTCTGCCACTGCCTCTCTGTAAAAAAGGGGAGGGTGACTGAGCTTGTTGATACTGATCCAAGTATTGGCCTCTCTGATTCCTCTGATTGTATAGGGGTCCTTCACACCCTTGGTGTGCTCACCCCACATGGGGAGTGAGCACAATCCCTAATCCTGATTGGGGAGTGCCTGCCATCTGCAAGATGGCGGGCACTGAAGAGTGGGCTTCACCTCACCTCCCCCATCTGAGGGGTGGGGTTGGCAGAGGTGGGCACACCTTCTGGGCTGGCTAATTTTTCCCGCCTGTCTTCCCACCGAAAAGGAGGGGAGACAGGAAGGGGGCATGCTCCTGACAGCAGGAGAGGCTGGGGGTCGCATTACAAAGGCTGCCAGGCCTTTGAAGCTCCCCTGCCACAGATGGCTCTTCCTGGCCTGGGGGTGGTGTGAACACCTCCGCCCAGGAAAGGCTTTGTTTCTGGGCTCAGGGAGCGAAGGCTCCCACCCTAGGGGCCCAGAAATATGTCTTATTTGGCAGGCTGGTGTGTACCAGTCAAGGAACCCACCAGAGGCTGGTCGTTTTTCAGGGGGCATCTCTAAGATGCCCTCTGAGTGCATTTTTCATTAAATCCCAAACTGGCATCAGTGTGGGTTTAATGTGCTGAGAAGTTTGATACCAAACTTCTCAGTTTTCAGTGTAGCCAGTTCATAATGACAAACTCCCAGCACCATATACTCTTAATAGCAGCACTGCACTTACAATGTCTAAGAATGGACTTAGACACTGTAGGGGTACAGGGCTCATGCACCTGTACTCTCACCACTGGTATAGGGCACCCAGCTAGAGGGGTGAATGATCTATGCCAGGGCAGTGGGTTGTAGGCATGGCACACAGGGATGGGTGCCATGTCGACTCTTCACTTTGTTTTGCACCAAAACATGCAGCCTGCAATGGCAGTGTGTGTGTGTGTAAAGGTACGGGGCCTCTAAGGGTGGCACAATAAGTGCTGCAGCCCTTAGAGGTCTTCCCTGGTCACAGTGCCCTGGGTACCTGTGGTACCATTTACCAGGGGCTGACCTGTGGCCAGAGATGCCAATTGGGTTTGTGTACAGTTTTGGGGAAAGAACACAGGCCCTGGGAACCTGATTGGCAGGGACCCAGGGCACATCAAGTCAAAAGTGCATCAGTAGTCTGGCAAAAAGTGGGTGGGTTACTGCAACAGAAACCCAGCTTCTCACATGGTGTGGCTGAGCTGGGGCTTGGCTGGCAGTGTGCATGGGCTGGCGCTTGGCTGGCAGTGAGTGTATGGGCTGGCGCTTGGCTGGCGGTATGTGTGGGCTGGCGGTGTGGGCAGGCATATGGCTGGCAGTGTGTGAGTAGTGACTTGCTGGTGGTCATTACACACTCTGCTAGTCAAACGCCACTGCACACACTATGTCAACCACCAGCCGGTGTGATTGCTGTGTCAGTCATGTGGGCGTATGAAAGTGATGGGCCCTTGAATGGCGCTGTCTGTTGATGTAAATGTTGTAATATGCTGTGCCCGTGGCTGGCGGTGTGAATGGCCTTGTGTGTCATGTATGAAAGGTGTGTGAATGGCCTGTAAAGAGGTTGGTGCCTTGCCGTGGCTTTACAGGTCATGAGCTGTGAGCCATTGATTCAGGTTTTTAGCCTTTTAAATATTAACAGTGCATTTCCTTTTTGTGAAATCTCTTGTTAATAGAATTTTACGCTATGAACCTTCACTCACCCTCATGCCAAATCCAACCAGTATGTGTGAGTACTTAAGGAATTGTTCATTTTAAAGTAATATTTGTCTTTTCTCTCTCTGCCAGGATGTACATTGTCTCCACATTGTCTGTGGATGTGAGTGTTGTAATGTGCTGGGGCCGCAGCTGGTGGTGTGAAAGTGTGTGTCAAGCATGAAAGGTGTGTGAATGGCCTGTAAAGAGGTTGGTGCCTTGTAGTGGCTTTACAACTCACGAGCTGTGAGTCATTGGTTCAGGTTTTTAACCTTTTAATTATTAACAGTGCATTTCCTTTTGGCATTAATGTATGCGCCCGCGCTGCCACTGGAGATTCTACCGAGAACATTTGTCCGTCACAATCGTCTGGAACTGGAATACTGGGCAGAAGTAGGACTGGACACCTAGGGCGATTTATTTGCGGATGCACAATTGCAGAGTCTGGAGGGTACATTTATGCTTTATACGTTACTAGCCCGTCAATTCCACCAAACTTAGGGAAACGTTGAGGCAGAATAGGACCCGTCACAGGTGTTACAGACATTGCTCACACATGGGAAGGGGAAGCACGCGGTGACAGCACTATATAGCTCCCTGAGACCTGGTCCTGGCTCCCTACTGACAAAGCTTCGGGCGTATTGGGATTCTGAATTGTCGGTTGTCATGAGTGACAAGCAATGGTCGCAATGTATAGAGTACACTAAAACTGTATCTACCAATGCTAGATTGAAATACACGCAGTTTAATTATTTACACCATACTTACTTAACACTGTACAGGTTGTCCCACATGTATCCTACGTCTGTCGATATTTGTCCTCATTGCTCAAGAACGGGCGCAAAAGCTCCTACACATGGTTTGGACGTGCCCTTGCCTTGTGGCCTACTGGGACAAGGTTGCGGCGACTTTGGGGGAAGCAACGGATATTATAATCCCAGTACTAGGTCTACATTTCCTACTTGGTGTTACTAAGCGTAGTGCTGCGAGAAAAAATCTTAATATATTCCTAGATTTAGCTTTGGCGTTAGCAAAGCGTAGAATAGCATTGTCATGGAAATCAAGTGCGGCTCCCAGCACGCGCACATGGTTACTGGATCTCCGCAAGGCATTGGTGGCGGAACACACGACACAAATGCTGGCAAATTGAATACATCTAGCGCCTCACTAGCATGATTGAGCATCATCTACTAGGTACTTTCTGTTAGGCACATGTACGAACATGTCACCACATAACAGCGTGCGAGTCGAGATGGCCACCACACCAGGCAGGTCCAAGCCTGCCCAAGCAAGATTTTCGGCTCTTGTGAACACGCGATAATGCGATATGTGCTACATCCTCCCCTCCCTATCTCTATTTCTTTCTCTTTCTCCGGCTCCTTCCTGTCTTTCCCCCACTTCCTCCCTCCATCCTTCCTTACCCCCGCTGCCTCCCTATTTTCTCCTCGCCGTTCACGCTGTCCCCCCCTTCTCTTAGGGGGTCCACATGTAGATAGCCACCCTGGCCCATAGACGACCTGAATCGCATAATGCACATGGGTTAATTGAGGTCATACAGTTTGTATTTTTATTTGTGTTTATGTTATGTGATTTTTTCAGCTAAATTTGAGGTTTGCAGGGGATTCTGGGTAGGAAAACATTGGGGGGTCCACGCAAGCCATACCTCGCTGGACTCCCCCGGGTGTCTAGTTTTCAGAAATGTGTGGGTTTGGTAGTTTCCCAAGATGGCCGCTGAGCCCGGGGCCAAAAACCCAGGTGACCCCCCTTGCAAAACCAGGTTGTTTTGTGATAGGTAATTTTGATGTCTCCTCAATAGGTTTTGGGCCCTTGCCTGTTGCGGGTACTTGACCCACCCACGCGAGTGAGGTACCATTTTTATTGGGAGACCTGGGGGACCGCTGGGTGGTAGGAAATTTGTGTCAGCCCGGTGATCCCATAACTTTCCCACACAGAAATTTGAGAAAAATGTGATGTTTTCAGCTAAATTTGAGGTTTGCAGGGGATTCTGGGTAGGAAAACATTGGGGGGTCCACGCAAGCCATACCTTGCTGGATTCCCCCGGGTGTCTAGTTTTTAGAAATGTGTGGGTTTGGTGGCTTCTCAAGATGGTAGCCGAGCCCGGGGCCAAAAACCCAGGTGACCCCCCTTGCAAAACCAGGTTGTTTTGTGATAGGTCATTTTGATGTCTCCTCAATACGTTTTGGGCCCTTGCCTGCCGCGGGTACTTGACCCACCCACGCGAGTGAGGTACCATTTTTATTGCGAGACCTGGGGGGACGCTGGGTGGTAGGAAATTTGTGTCAGCTCGGTGATCCCACAACTTTCCCACACAGAAATTTGAGAAAAATTTGATTTTTTTTCAGCTAAATTTTAGGGTTGCAGGGGATTCTGGGTAGGAAAACGTTAAGGGATCTACGCAAGCCATACCTCGCTGGACTCTCCCTGGTGTCTAGTTTTCAGAAATGTGTGGGTTTGGTACGTTTCCTTAAATGGAAGCCGAGCCCGGGGCCCAAAACCCAGTTGACCCCCCTTGCAAAACCAGGTTGTTTTGTGATAGGTAATTTTGATGTCTCCTCAATACGTTTTGGGCCGTTGCCTGTCATGGGTACTTGGCCCACCCACGCGAGTGAGGTACCATTTTTATCGGGACACCTGGAGAAATGCTGGGTGGTAGGAAATTTGTGGATCCACGCAGATTCCACAACTTTCCATCACAGAAATGTGAGGAAAATCAGACGCGCGAGTGTGCGA
>CAWUFW010028792.1:0-20576 GCA_963921515.1 Calotriton arnoldi | reverse complement strand
CTGATATTGTTCTGATCCTGGCCTCTGTCCCCTGTGCCGCAGCTGTCTCTGATATTGTTCTGATCCTGGCCTCTGTCCCCTGTGCCACAGCTGTCTCTGATATTGTTCTGATCCTGGCCTCTGTCCCCTGTGCCCCAGCTGTTTCTGATAATGTTCTGATCCTGGCCTCTGTCCCTTGAGCCCAAGCTGTCTGTGATATTGTTCTGATCCTGGCCTCTGTCCCTTTTGCCGCAGCTGTCCCTGATATTGTTCTGATCCTGGCCTCTGTCCCTTGTGCAGCAGCTGTCTCTGATATTGTTCTGATCCTGTCCTCTGTCCCCTGTGCCACAGCTGTCTATGGTATTGTTCTGATCCTGGCCTCTGTCCCTTGTACCACAGCTGTCTCTGATATTGTTCTGATCCTGGCCTCTGTCCCCCATGCACCAGCTGTCCCTGATATTGATCTGATCCTGGCATCTGTCCCTTGTGCCCCAGCTGTCTCTGATATTGTTCTGATCCTGGCCTCTGTCCCTTGTGCCCCAGCTGTCTCTGATATTGTTCTGATCCTGGCCTCTGTCCCCCGTGCCACATCTGTCTCTGATATTGTTTTGATCCTGGCCTCTATCCCCTGTGCCGCAGCTGTCTCTGATATTGTTCTGATCCTGGCCTTTGTCTCCTGTGCCACAGCTGTCCCTGATATTGTTCTGATCCTGGCCTCTGTCCCCCGTGCCGCAGCTGTTTCTGATATTGTTCTGATCCTGGCCTCTGTCCCCCATGCCGCAGCTGTCTCTGATATTGCTCTGATCCTGGCCTCTGTCCCTTGTACCACAGCTGTCTCTGATATTATTCTGATCCTGGCCTCTGTCCCTTGTGCCGCAGCTGTCTCTGACATTGTTCTGATCCTGGGCTCTGTCCCTTGTGCCCCAGCTGTCTCTGATATTGTTCTGATCCTGGCCTCTGTCCCCCGTGCCGCAGCTGTCTCTGATATTGTTCTGATCCTGGCCTCTGTCCCCTGTTCCACATCTGTCTCTGATATTGCTCTGCTCCTGGCCTCTGTCCCCTGTGCCGCAGCTGTCTCTGATATTGTTCTGATCCTGGACTCTGTCCCTTTTGCCGCAGCTGTCCCTGATATTGTTCTGATCCTGGCCTCTGTCCCTTATACCACAGCTGTCTCTGATATTGTTCTGATCCTGGCCTCTGTCCCGTGTGCCACAGCTGTCTCTGATATTGTTCTGATCCTGGACTCTGTCCCTTTTGCCGCAGCTGTCCCTGATATTGTTCTGATCCTGGCCTTTGTCCCCTGTGCCACAGCTGTCTCTGATATTGTTCTGATCCTGGCCTCTGTCCCCTGTTCCACAGCTGTCTCTGATATTGTTCTGATCCTGGCCTCTGTCCCTTGAGCCCAAGCTGTCTGTGATATTGTTCTGATCCTGGCCTCTGTCCCTTGTGCCGCAGCTGTCCCTGATATTGTTCTGATCCTGGCCTCTGTCCCTTGTGCCACAGCTGTCTATGGTATTGTTCTGATCCTGGCCTCTGTCCCTTGTACCACAGCTGTCTCTGATATTGTTCTGATCCTGGCCTCTGTCCCCCATGCACCAGCTGTCCCTGATATTGATCTGATCCTGGCATCTGTCCCTTGTGCCCCAGCTGTCTCTGATATTGTTCTGATCCTGGCCTCTGTCCCTTGTGCCCCAGCTGTCTCTGATATTGTTCTGATCCTGGCCTCTGTCCCCCGTGCCACATCTGTCTCTGATATTGTTTTGATCCTGGCCTCTATCCCCTGTGCCGCAGCTGTCTCTGATATTGTTCTGATCCTGGCCTTTGTCTCCTGTGCCACAGCTGTCCCTGATATTGTTCTGATCCTGGCCTCTGTCCCCCGTGCCGCAGCTGTTTCTGATATTGTTCTGATCCTGGCCTCTGTCCCCCATGCCGCAGCTGTCTCTGATATTGCTCTGATCCTGGCCTCTGTCCCTTGTGCCGCAGCTGTCTCTGACATTGTTCTGATCCTGGGCTCTGTCCCTTGTGCCCCAGCTGTCTCTGATATTGTTCTGATCCTGGCCTCTGTCCCCCGTGCCGCAGCTGTCTCTGATATTGTTCTGATCCTGGCCTCTGTCCCCTGTTCCACATCTGTCTCTGATATTGCTCTGCTCCTGGCCTCTGTCCCCTGTGCCGCAGCTGTCTCTGATATTGTTCTGATCCTGGACTCTGTCCCTTTTGCCGCAGCTGTCCCTGATATTGTTCTGATCCTGGCCTTTGTCCCCTGTGCCACAGCTGTTCCTGATATTGTTCTGATGTTGGCCTCTGTCCCTTGTACCACAGCTGTCTCCGATCTTGTTCTGATCCTGGCCTCAGTCTCCTGTGCCACAGCTGTCCCTGATATTGTTCTGATCCTGGCCTCTGTCCCCCGTGCCGCAGCTGTCTCTGATATTGTTCTGATCCTGGCCTCTGTCCCCTGTTCCACAGCTGTCTCTGATATTGTTCTGATCCTGGCCTCTGTCCCCCGTGCCCCAGCTGTTTCTGATAAAGTTCTGAACCTGGCCTCTGTCCCTTGAGCCCAAGCTGTCTGTGATATTGTTCTGACCTGGCCTCTGTCCCTTTTGCCGCAGCTGTCCCTGATATTGTTCTGATCCTGGCCTCTGTCCCTTGTGCCACAGCTGTCTATGGTATTGTTCTGATCCTGGCCTCTGTCCCTTGTACCACAGCTGTCTCTGATATTGTTCTGATCCTGGCCTCTGTCCCCCATGCACCAGCTGTCCCTGATATTGATCTGATCCTGGCATCTGTCCCTTGTGCCCCAGCTGTCTCTGATATTGTTCTGATCCTGGCCTCTGTCCCTTGTGCCCCAGCTGTCTCTGATATTGTTTTGATCCTGGCCTCTATCCCCTGTGCCGCAGCTGTCTCTGATATTGTTCTGATCCTGGCCTTTGTCTCCTGTGCCACAGCTGTCCCTGATATTGTTCTGATCCTGGCCTCTGTCCCCCGTGCCGCAGCTGTTTCTGATATTGTTCTGATCCTGGCCTCTGTCCCCCATGCCGCAGCTGTCTCTGATATTGTTCTGATCCTGGCCTCTGTCCCTTGTACCACAGCTGTCTCTGATATTATTCTGATCCTGGCCTCTGTTCCTTGTGCCGCAGCTGTCTCTGACATTGTTCTGATCCTGGGCTCTGTCCCTTGTTCCACATCTGTCTCTGATATTGTTCTGATCCTGGCCTCTGTCCCCCGTGCCGCAGCTGTCTCTGATATTGTTCTGATCCTGGGCTTTGTCCCTTGTGCCCCAGCTGTCTCTGATATTGTTCTGCTCTGGCCTCTGTCCCCTGTGCCACAGCTGACTCTGATATTGTTATGATCCTGGCCTCTGTCCCCTGTGCCCCAACTGTCTCTGATATTGTTCTGATCCTGGCCTCTGTCCCCCGTGCCACATCTGTCTCTGATATTGTTCTGATCCTGGCCTCTGTCCCCCATGCCACATCTGTCTCTGATATTGTTCTGATCCTGGCCTCTGACCCTTTTGCTGCAGCTGTCTCTGATATTGTTCTGATCCTGTACTCTGTGCCCTGTGCCACAGCTGTCTATGATATTGTTCTGATCCTGGCCTCTGTCCCCCGTGCCACATCTGTCCCTGATATCACTCTGATCCTGGCCTCTGTCCCCTGTGCCCCAGCTGTCCCTGATATTGTTCTGATCCTGGCCTCTGTCCCTTTTGCCGCAGCTGTCTCTGATATTGTTCTGATCCTGGCCTCTGTCCCTTGTGCCACAGCTGTCTCTGATATTGTTCTGATCCTGGCCTCTGTCCCTTGTGCCACAGCTGTCTCTGATATTGTTCTGATCCTGCTTCCCTTGTACCACAGCTGTCTCTGATATTGTTCTGATCCTGGCCTCTGTCCCTTGTGCCACAGCTGTCTCTGATATTGTTCTGATCCTGCGTCCCTTGTACCACAGCTGTCTCTGATATTGTTCTGATCCTGGCCTCTGTCCCGTGTGCCACAGCTGTCTCTGATATTGTTCTGATCTTGGCCTCTGTCCCTTGTGCTGCAGCTGACTCTGTTATTGCTCAGATCCTGGCCTCTGTCCCCTGTGCCGCAGCTGTCTCTGATATTGTTCTGATCCTGGCCTCTGTCCCTTGTGTCGCAGCTGTCCCTGATATTGTTCTGATCCTGGCCTCTGTCCCTTATACCACAGCTGTCTCTGATATTGTTCTGATCCTGGCCTCTGTCCCTTGTGCCGCAGCTGTCTCTGATATTGTTCTGATCCTGGCCTCTGTCCCCTGTGCCGCAGCTGTCTCTGATATTGTTCTGATCCTGGCCTCTGTCCCCTGTGCTGCAGCTGTCTCTGATATTGTTCTGATCCTGGCCTCTCTCCCTTGTACCACAGCTGTCTCTGATATTGTTCTGATCCTGGCCTCTGTCCCTTGTGCCCCAGCTGTCTCTGATATTGTTCTGATCCTGGCCTCTGTCCCTTGTACCACAGCTGTCTATGATATTGTTCTGATCCTGGCCTCTGTCCCTTGTGCCCCAACTGTCTCTGATATTGTTCTGATCCTGGCCTCTCTCCCTTGTACCACAACTGTCTCTGATATTGTTCTGATCCTGGCCTCTGTCTCTTGTGCCCCAGCTGTCTATGATATTGTTCTGATCCTGGCCTCTGTCCCTTGTGCCCTAGCTGTCTCTGATATTGTTCTCATCCTGGCCTCTGTCCCTTGTGCCCCAGCTGTCTCTGATATTGTTCTGATCCTAGCCTCTGTCCCCTGTGCCGCAGCTGTCTCTGATATTGTTCTGATCCTGGCCTCTGTCCCCCGTGCCGCAGCTGTCCCTGAAATTGTTCTGATCCTGGCCTCTGTCCCCTGTGCCATATCTGTCCATTATATTGATCTGTTTTTGGCCTCTTCTCCTTGTGCCACAGCCATCCCTGACATTGGTCTGCTTCTGGTCTTTGCCTCCTGTTCCATACCTGTCCTTCAGTCTGTCCATGGAATCTCTCTAAGTGGTAGCTCTCCTTGAGGTAAGACTGTCCCTGATCTCTGTCCACTGTGCCGCAGGTTTTCACGATATAGTTCTGATTCTGGCCTCTGTGCCCTGTGCCTCTGCTGTCTCTGATATTGTTCTGATCCTGGCCTCTGTCCCCTGTGCCCCAGCTGTCCCTGATATTGTTCTGATCCTGGCCTCTGTCCCATGTGCCCCGGCTGTCTCTGATATTGTTCTGATCCTGGCCTCTGTCCCCCATGCTGCAGCTGTCTCTGATATTGTTCTGATCCTGGCCTCTGTCCCTTGTGCCCCAGCTGTCCCTGATATTGTTCTGATCCTGGCCTCTGTCCCTTTTGCCGCAGCTGTCCCTGATATTGTTCTGATCCTGGCCTCTGTCCCCTGTGCCGCAGCTGTCTCTGATATTGTTCTGATCCTGGCCTCTGTGCCCTGTGCCACAGCTGTCTCTGATATTGTTCTGATCCTGGCCTCTGTCCCCTGTGCCATATCTTCCCATTATATTGAACTGCTTTTGGCCTCTTCTCCTTGTGCCACAGCTGACCCTGACATTGGTCTGCTTCTGGTCTTTGCCTCCTGTTCCATACCTGTCCTTCAGTATGTCCATGGAATCTCTCCAAGTGGTAGCTCTCCTTGAGGTAAGACTGTCCCTGATCTCTGTCCACTGTGCCGCAGGTTTTCACGATATAGTTCTGATTCTGGCCTCTGTGCCCTGTGCCCTGTGCCACAGTTGTCCCTGACATTGTTCTGTTCCTGTCTTATATCCGCTGTGCAGTCCGTGATAATGTTCTGTTTCTTGCCTCTGCTCCCTGTGCCGCAGATGTCCATTATTTTGAGCTTCGTCTTGTGTGCTCTTGTCTTGTCTCTGTCCGTGTATTTTTCCTGTCCTCGATAATGTCTGTCATTTTTCTGGCAATGATTGCTTTGTCCTTTCTTTGAGTTGGTTCCAAAAAGTGTTGACGGAGTCGACGGGTGTTCCTTTTACACACGTTGCATTTTTTAGCACAGTTGTGAATGAAATGGAGTTCCCATCCCCCTTCCTTTCATGGGATGATCTTGTGCACAATGATTGTTGGATGACACCAAAAATACAGGATGCCAGTGCATCTGTCAGACGAGGGTTAGCTATGTAATATTTAAGCAAGTTTCATCAGAAACTCAGTGCTCCTCAATTTCTATCTCTCTCTCGAAAATTACCTTATACATAGAAATACACACAACTGTTTCCCACAGGCTCCACTCACTTCTAACCTTGACCCCGCAAAATGCACTAGTGAGGTTACATCTTTCACACAAGTGTCTCTTCTCTTCCCTTACATGCCTTTGTACCTCAGCCTCCAGAACTCTTCTTACTTGAGAATTCAGCCCCACTCATATTGAATACTGTGAAAAATCTTCCACAGCGTACAAATTCCTACCAATTCATTAAAATCATTTTGGTAGCTGGTATGATGCCAGAAACCCATTGACAGATCCTAAAGGTATTTGAATTATGCACATATGTCTTAACATTGCTTCTTAAGAACTCAAGGCGATTGTGAACACAGCAGCTATGCAAGGGTTACAGCAGTGGTTCTTGACTGCTGTGGATCTTCATTGAATCACTACTGGAAGCAGTGGAAGCAGGGGAGAGGAGGGGAACCTGGCTTAAGCAATTTCTACAATCAGAACCTTAAAATAATACAGAAATACGTACACAGTAAACAAATATACAAATTATGAAATATTGTATTAAATTCAAAAACAAAAATATATAAAAATCAAAATGTTAATGCGAGGGTTGGAGCTTTTAAAAATGTTTTTTTTTTCTAAAAGACAAAGCACTCTGTTAGACTCTATATAGTAACTTTGGATTTATTTTTTGCTTTTAATGCATACTTTTTGTGCCCGCATACCAGTGCTTCAATTGAAACCACCGATCATCTATTCCATACCAAGTAGTTTGCTGTACCTGCACTGATCCTACATCTCGACCTAAGTATACCAACTTCATTTTTAGTCTCCAATTGCAAATTCCTTTACGTTTATAAAGGATGTCTTCATTTTCAATTTTACGTTTTAGTTTTTTGCATCTGCTTTATTAGTCTACTAGAATTATTTAACGTTTTAAACAGTCATGGACCTCTGGGTTCAGTCTTTAACCATCAGAACTTTTTTAACTGATGTTCTAGGGTTTTTATCCTATTGCTGAGCCCACAACTGAACAACGACTACACCCCTTAAGCACTTGAATATTAGGATAGGGAAGTCAAGCAGTCCAAGGCTTACTCAGAGACACGGTGTGGGGTAAAAACTCCCAACTTAATATAATCTGTAATAGGAGTTAATATATCAATGTTAAACTAGTCTGTGTACTTAAAAGAAAAGGTATTTACTTCTAGCATACAAAGTAATATAGTATATATAAAATTCAGCGCGTGGAAGACTAATGCTCAGGTTTCCTGATGTCAATCACTCTGCAGGAGTAAAATAGCCACTGTCCACTGGGGCTACTTCCTGGTTAAATTTACAGGACCTTACTGGGGAGCCAAAGTAGCCCTGGCAAAAATACTCAAATCAGCCCTGCTCTCTTGGTCTCCTTGCTCAATCTCTTTCTTTCCAGCCATCCATTCTCTCTCTCCTTCTCTCCTCTCCTCTATATCTTCTCCCTCTTTGATTACTCTCACTCTACCTTCCTTCTCCCTCCCTCTCTTTCTCTATCTCTCCAGAAGCCTCCCTGGGCCTGCTGCAATTCACCTCAGGGAGCTGTAGAACGTGACAAAGGCACCAGGATCCACCTTATGTTTTACAACTGGCCACCAGGGAAATTCCCAGTGGATTAAAAGGCCTATATGACTATTTTAAGTTATTGTAACAAAACAAAATGTAGTCAGTTTCTAGGGCGTGCATCCATGTTCCTCCTACTCATTCCCAAAGTCAGTTATGGATAATTCAGAGATAGCGAGTAACACAGCCACCCAAAGTTCACAGACCTCCCAGCACTGCCATGCTTGTGCACTGTACCTTGATTATTCTGTCATGGGTGGACCCAATTTGGCCAGCCGGGGGCAGAAGCAGCATAGCTTGTGGTTGTGTGTGGTCCTGTATGGCCCACCAGGAACAGTTGCACTGACAGCCCTGTCTGGCCAAAGTCTCTAGTATCTTCATCATTGCTTTGATGTGCAGGCATGTGCTCCATCTAAAGAGGCATGGTGGTTCAAGCACAGGCAGCCATCTGTCTGTCTCTCTCAGAGTTGGATGGTATTTTGTAGGTGAGTGTTTTCTGAGATGCAACACTAAGTTCACCACCCTAAGTAAAGAACACACCCAAGGTCACAAAGGTAATCCAATGGAGGTCAGGGAGATCCATTGATCTGGAATACAATCTTGTGGTAGGCACTTTGGGCTTCTATGGGTGTGATCGCCGAAGTGTGATCATTTTTCTTCAGGAGTCACGCAATCCGAGGTACTTAATCTCATTATGGAAAACCATGCAGCGAGCACCAACTTTCACATGTTCTTCAATTTTAGGGTCCAGTAAAGGGGACATAACGTTGCAAGGCCTCATCACCCACCATCGTAGGGTGGATCCTTCCCCCGATTGCAGGGCTTTGTGCTCCATACCTTCTGCCTTAGATTCTAGAGGTCCTCCTCTTCAAGGAAGAGTATTCTTCCTGAAGGCTTACTGCAGTACCCCTCCACTGCAGTCAGTCAGCTCCTTCCCTAAAGGAAGGCCTCAGGAACCTCTTCTCCTGGAAAGTTGAACAAATTTACAGGGTTCTTAGTCCCGAACCCAATGAAGGAGAGTAGGCAGTCAGTAACCCCAACCCTGGCACAAAAAATACTTTCTCGGTCTCCACTAACATGGAACTCCAGGCTTATTGCACACTGGCTGGTGGTTTCTGTCCCATATTTAAACTAGAGTTGCAGATAGATTTTGTGGTATTGCGTGGGGTCTTGGTTTTAGTTTAGTCTCAGTGAGCTTTCACTCCAGATCCCTATCACTAAATGTTGGTGTGTACCATTTGAGCTGAGGACTGTGTTAATGTTGTGTGTGCTTTCATTGAGAATAATATTCTAGGGCCAGCAGAGCCGCAGAGAGTCTGTGATTCCATAGCAGAATGCTGTGGCTAGGACTGACAGAAATCTGTGTGTGACGTGAGCATTGCATCCGAGGATATCTGCGGATAGGTTGATGGGAGGGTAAAGACAAGAAAGGAGCTGTCTTTCTTCAAGTACAAAGAACCCTCATAGATGTAAGTCCTGTAGTAGATTTTACATAAAAAAACTGTGTGAGGTCTGTCTCATAATTATACGTATTAAAATAAATGCCCCAGACTCCTGAACAATTTCCTTTTTTCAGTATCCCGGCTCCTTACATCAACGTGGGGTCTAGAGAGAGAAGTGGTCCACATAATCACAAGATGGTGGGTGATGATGATGGAAGGTTTAACATTAGGTACTCTGACAAGTCAGTAGGAGGCAGGACTGAGTGATTTTTAAAAAAAATTATTGCTATTTAGGTATTTAGATTTTTTTTTATAGCCCAGACACGAGCCAAGAAAATAATAGAGCAGTTTGCAGGAAAACAGAAAGTATCATGATGCAATAAACACGTAAAAAAATGTTGTGATACTAAAACACATAAAAATAAAATAAGTATAGCTAGATATGACAGCTTTGGGACTTCACAGCAGGTTAAGGGAGGGAATCAAGATAGGGCAACAGAATCCACGCTCAAGAAGTTGTATGGTCAGTACAGATGTTGATGTATGGAGACAGAGGATGAGTTTCATCGGCTTGCCATCATTATGGAGAGCTTGCAGGGGGTAAGCAAGGTGTTGTAAACGTGTGCAGGAGTCAATTATGACAGACAGGTAGGTGATTGTTCAGAAGGGTTTTGAAGGATGTTTAAAATAGGACTATCTGATACTAAAAGGATGGCATCTCATACCATTGAGCCAAATCCTGAAGTGGATCAAATTGTTTCCCACAGTAGATGGCAGGTGCTGAACAGGACGGTTTATATTTTATATTTGAATTAAGGTTTATTTTGTTATCTATTATAAAGCATAGGAATGTGGAACTTTGCATGAGCTCAGAGCAAAAACCTCCTAATTTGAGATGATGCAACCAGCTTATTAATGTATTGTTTTCGGGTGTTGTGCTGATTAGTAGGAATCCCGCCTTGTTTTCATTCATTTTCAGTTTTTATATTTAGAGACGCATTGTGAGAAATTCTCCAGGAGTCTCAGGATACTCGGGTACTGGGTTGAAATTGTGACAACAAGAAACTTTCACCACCGGTGTCCTGGTGCTCACCGTACAGTTGAAGACAAAACTGAGCACCAAGTACACACTTTTAGCACATGACCCTCAAAGCAGCATGGGAGAGCAACGCAAGACTAACTTATTGAGGTGGTGTTGAGTAGGAACTCAGAACTCAGAAGTCTCTCAAGCAACAACATCTAAAGAAGCATTGTCCAGTCAGTTATTTTACTCGAAAAGAAAAAGCATATTAATCAGACACTCGACTAAATACTACTCATGAAATGTGAAGGGGAAAAATAACATTCACAAATATCCCTGGCCTACTGTGGTGAATAAGGAGTAACCAATTCAAACTGCAGAGCTACTCCCAGATGTAGTAGCCAAGTGGTATGAAAATATCAGTGCAAATACATTAAGCTTTGTCAAAGCTAGTGGGGGTCCCATGCTGGCCGAGACAACAATACTAGTATAGGAGAGGTCTGGCTCTCTGTAATATTAACATACTTGCCATCATGCCAGTTTTTGTTGTGCACATTCACACATCACTTGCCCACACTGACTTTATGGGCAGTCTCTGCTGATGTGGCAGTGCACAGGCATGTGCCACTGATTCCGAAGAGGCAGGGATGCACAGGCACAGGTAAGAAGAGGACGCCCGCACTCATGCTTGTCACATGGAGGGGAATCCTGGTTGCTGGATCTTCTTCAAGCCCAAAACTCAAGCCCACCACCCAAACATAGGAAGAGCCCATTCTGGGCTGCAACAAAGATCCTGGTTGGGAATCTGTAATGAATTAAATGGGTATGGATCATGCACTCCGTAATAATCCTTTTGTTTAATCAAAATTTTGGTAACAGGTGTTTGGGGGTTGGTTGGCGTGCAGCAAAGTATCGTCCTCTGATTCTGGACGTATATCAACGTAACAACTGCTGCGCTTCCCCTCAGGGAAACGTCTTTTTGGTGCACTGCCGGGGTAACAAATGGTAAATTTTAATCAATTCAATCCCAAGTCAACTTCTGTTTTCATTAGAGGTTCTTTATTTGCCTTCAAAATGATAATTCCTCATGTTGTAATTGTCCACATTATTCATGCGAAAACATAAACCGCATGCATCAATGGGTAAACACCAAACGAAGGTTATAAGTATCCCCAATGCATTTCGGGCATATCGCTGCCCTTCATCAGGGAGTATATTCCTAAAAAAACAATAAATCAAGGCGAAAGTGAAACGACTGGTAAGGATGTGGGCAGCCCACTCCACCAGGTATACAATGTCATGTGCCACTTACAGTGATAAAACGGTCGTGAGCTATAGCGTAGCTTCGTCTTACACGTGTGTTCACTATGAAGAATCATGAATGACTATTAATGACTGCCTCAGGTATGATCCCGTGGATGTGCCCTGTGTGGAAGGCATATTCTAATAATTGCTGTAAGGAAGTGCGTGCGTTAGAGAACTAAAGCCAGTTGCATTTCAATGTACTCAATTCTCAACACCGTATAAATGATTTGAAATATCTTTCAGGAGTCAACTTGAAGTGCAGGTTATACAAAATCTCTGGACCTCGTCACATGCTCAAAAGCGGGTGCATCGTTATACGTGTTCATGCTGTTAGACGCTGACGTACGAGTGCGCGGGTGTATTTACATTTTCAATGTACTCAATTCTCAACAGCGTGTTAACTGGTAAAAATATCTTTTGGGAGTCAACTAAAAGTCCAGGTTAAACAAAATATCTGAACCTCATCACGTGTTCAAATAGCGGGTGCATCATTATATGCGTTCATGCTGTTAGATGCCGACGTACGAGTGCATGGGTAACCAGTGCTGTTAAAGTTATTTAGCCTGTGACCAATATTACCCAAAAACAAAAAACAAACATTGCGTGTGTCGCGTGTAAATACCTTGTCAAGATGACTACACGAGTGATGTTTCTCCTTTGGTGAACGTCATTCGTGTGACCCGGTGAAACCGGAACTAGAAATAGACAAGGGTTGCGTGACCGATGCGAATGGCCACCATCTTAAAGTGGGTTTACACGCTGTTCGTAATACAATGTATGTAATGGAATGTAAACCGTGGCATGATTGTATATTGCCTAGACTTAAACATTGACTCAATGTATTGGGTGCTCACAATATGTATTCGGTGTCACAAGGCAAACATCAGTTGTGTTTATACATGAGCCTTCACAATGGTATCCACTCGGCTGAAAAGAAGGAAATTACGGTGTAAGACCAAGAAATTGGGATAAACACAATAGACGCAATGGCCTCCTTCTTGAAGTGGGGTTGTGCAACACCAATAGTTTCAACAACGGATGGAAATATAAAAAATATAAAACGTGACGTGATTGCACATTCTAAGTGCCAAGGCACTTACAATTTTGATTATACATAAGCATTCACAGTGGTAACCAATGCAATGAAAACAAAAATGTAACATGGTTAGAAGAAGATATGAGGAAAGAGAAAGAAAAAATTGTTATGGGAAAGAAACAGAAGTATGGGGGAGGTATAGTGTAAGTAAAAGTTGTGACCACCATCGGCGGGTGTATGGTTTCAGTAAGGTCACAATTGTGAAACTGTACAGAAGCCTTGTGCCTCACCACTTGGATTAAGGAAAATTAAAATAAATTAAAGAATTAAAGAAAAAAGAAACAAGTATAGTAAGAATAGAGACCACACCGGTGAACTAGGTTGAAAGACGAGAAGGAGAATAACTCCAGGACTTATAAGAAGCAGCTGTGTTCATTGCGGTCATTCAGGCCGTGTGGCATCAACGTGTTCAGCCGTTTTATCCAGGAAGTTTCTCGCTGTATCAAAAATTTGCGATTGTCTCTTCCTTCTACCACCAGCTATTTGAACACGTGATGAGGTTCAGATATTTTGTATAACCAGCACTTTTAGTTGACTCCCAAAAGATATTTACAGCAGTTAACACGCTATTGAGAATTGAGAACATTGAAAATGTAAATACACCCGCGCACTCGTACGTCGGCGTCTAACAGCATGAACACGTATAACGATGCACTCGCTTTTGAGCACGTGACGAGGTCCAGAGATTTTCTATAACCGGCACTTCTAGTTGACACCTGAAAGAAATTTCACACCATTTATACGCTGTTGAGAATTGAGCAAATTGAAATGCAACCGGCGTTAGTTCTGTAATGCACACACTTCGATACAGCAATGGCTAGAATATGCCTTCCACACAGGGCACATCTACGGGATCATACCTGAGGCAGTCATTAATAGGTTTCACGATTCTTCACAGTGAACACACGTGTAAGACGAGGCTACGCTATAGCTCACGACCGTTTTATCACTGTAAGTGGCACATAACATTGTACACCTGGTGGAGTGGGCTGCCCACATCCTTACCAGTCATTTCACTTTCACCTTGATTTATTGTTTTTTAGGAATATACCCCCTGATGAAGGGCAGCGATATGCCCGAAATGCATTGGGGATCCTTATAACCTTTGTTTGGTGTTTACCCATTGATGAATACGGTTTATGTTTTCGCATAAATAATGTGGACAATTACATCATGAGTAATTATAATTTTGAAGGCAAATAAAGGACCTCTAATGAAAACAGAAGTTGACTTTGGAATGAATTGATTAAAATGTACTATTTGGGACCCCAGCAGTGCACCAAAGAAACGCTTCCCAGAGGGGAAGCGCAACAGTTAAATCTGTAATGAAACCACCAAATGCAATTTTGATTTCCTCCTAGTGCCCAGCAGCACTTTGCCTTCTTGTGATGCGACTACCAACTGTATGTATGAATTCTTCAGTGCCACGCTGCCCCGCTCTTCTTCTTCTGATTATAAAACCACCAACAGGATCTTGGGTCTTCTTGGTGCCAAGCACTCACAGGTACTTATTTTTGTGTGTCTATCTACAGTAGATACTTTCGTCAACTCTGGCTACCTTCCAATCAGGAAAGAGGTCACAGACATAGCAATGATGTCAGGAGCAAGTTGCCTCACTGATGTTTGCTGACGAGGGACCAGGGGCACTGTGCCTCCCCACACAGCCTGGCAGTGCAGATCCTTCTGTGGGATACAGCAGGCCAAATATAGTTCTTCTGTGCTGCTCCAAAAAGACCTGCTTTTCTAGGCAGCCTTTTCATCTTGCAATGGTGACTCTAGAATCCTCTTCAGCAGTCAGCGGGTTACTTCCCTCTAGGTGGTTTCAAGGCAGCTCTTCTTGGCAGGACATAGAATTTCTAGGTTTGTATTCCCAAACCTATAAAGGAGTTGGTAGTAAGTAATCCAAATCTGGTTCTCACAAGGCTTTCTCGCTCTTCACCGGTGTGGGACTCAGGGCACTGGTCGGCAAGAAATTCTAGCACAGAGACTGGGGTGTTTTGTCCTAAACCTATACTTAGTTTGAAGAAAGAGATTGTGAATTCCACAAGTTCCACTCTGGGGCTTGTTTCGGGCAGTTAGGGAATTTTTTTGCACATTGCTCCTAGAGTTATCAAGTGACCGTCTTTGTCCTTTAGTGTCAACAGAAACGAGGCGTGGAGATTAGAGCTCTCTGGGAACCAAAATAAAGACGCAAAAAAAAAGAAGCTTCCTCAGTCAGCTACTTCACATCCCCTTACGGGTGACACCACTTGAGAGAAATGAAGCAGGAAGGACCCACCCTACACTTCAAAGGGGCCCTATCGCTTCTATCCTCCACACCCTAAAGCCTCATCCACTTCAAAAGACTTCAGTAATTCTTTGCTGAAGTCTGGCAATTCTAATTGCTGCCTAGCAGGCACCCTCTAATCTCCATCCTCTGAATCATCTTCATACAGGCGATCCAAAATGGATTCCAGGTCTGCAACAGTCAAGCATAGCACATAGGCTGCACACACATCCTACTACCCATACATTGTGTTAACATACATGCAACACCCTTGCCCCACATGGATAGAAGGAAGGACATAGTTGTACAAGACTGAGCCACAGTCTACACACTTAGTATTAAGTATCCAATTAAACTCTACTTTTATCTTTAAACCAAGATGCAGAGAAGCTACTTCGCCCTGCTTCATGAAAACAGTACTAATTGGCTTACTTGCCCTTGGTAAATATTTTTTTGTGCTCTAACATATATAACAACATTTCTGTTTAAATGCAGGAAATGGCGCAGTCTAGAAAACCACTGAAGGACGTGGGACAGTGATCCAGCTACGTAATGAAGATACAGGAACCCAAGGGTGTGTTTGGTGTATGATGGAGGACACGCTAAAAGTGGTGGAGGTGCATTTGTGTAGCACTAAATGTTGGGTGTTTCTCATTCAAGAAGAGTCTCAGTCTCTTTTATTTAGTCTAATGAAGCAGTGTACCTTTGTGAAAAATACACAAGGGGCCACAGATGCTTGCACACCCCATTCAATAATATAGATCGTACAGGACCTACATATGTGCCTGCTGAATCTTAATGGGGCGTTTCTTCACTTGCATGGGGACATGGCCCAATGCAAATGAGGGAATCATTTGTTTTGTGCCAACGCCATAGAATAGATACTCGCACAGAGGCAAAGAGGACACGAGAAGGTGCACCAATTGTGCACCACATAAAGGTGGTGCACAGTCAAGTTGCCCAACAAGGAAGCCCCTTTGAAAGGGAAACGGGGCTCCCATGAATACCTCATAGATCACCTTGTAGCGGGTACAGTCACCCTCTGTGATGTTAAGGCAACCATTAAAAAGTAAGATACAGGGGATCTCTGCTCGCCAATTGAGGTCAGGCTGGGATGCCATGGGTTTACATCTGCACTGGGAACAGTGCATTTGCAGTGATACAGTTGCCTGTCTCTGTCTGGACTTAAGTGTGCATGCAGAGTGAAACAGCATGTCATATCCATAATATAGCCCCATGTTCTATAATAATACAAAGTGCTCCAGAAGCGCAACAGTTGTGTGCACCTGCCTTTTGCTGTATTGGTATTACAAAGCAGGCTGCAGATGCTTGTGTGGCCCCTTCTGTGATATGGATCTTGTGTGCGCTTAATGGGCATTGGCGCGACCCCAAGATGGTATTCCCTCATTTGCATGGGTGAGAGGCTAAATGCAAATGAGGAATTCCTTTACATCTGTGGCCATGCCGTATTACAGATGTGGACACAGAGGGAAATATGCTGTCAGCAGGTTCAATGACTGTGCCCTACACGTAGGTTGCACACAGACTGTGCACTGTACAGGGGTCCCTCTTTAGAGGTGGACACAGGGGAAACATCCATTACAACGCAGTCATTACAACGACCTACCTTTACAACGCAACTGTTACAACGCAACTGCCTTTACATCACATGCCATTACAATGCATGCCATTACAACGCATGTTACAACAAGGCATGCCATTACAACGCATACCATTACAACGAATGCCATTACAGCGCATAATAAGGTAAGTAATAGAGATTTTTTAGTATTAGGGTGGGTATGGGTCTTGGGGTACATGGGAATAGTAATTTTTACCCCTACACTATCCAACACTTTCCCTACAGTTGCACTCACTGGAGTAGGAATAGTAATTTTTACCCCTACTCTATCCAACACTTAGTAATTTTTACTGCTACACTATCCAACACTTACCCTACTGTTGCACTCACTGGAGTGGGAATAGTAATTTTTACCCCTACACTATCCAACACTTACGCTACTGTTGCCCTAAAAGTATTATGCGTTGTAATGGTATGCGTTGTAATGGTAGTTTAAAAAAATGCGTTGTAATGGCATGCGTTGTAAAATCATGCAATAAAATGGTAGTTGTGATGTAAAGACTGCGTTGTAAAAGCATGCGTTGTAAATACATGCGTTGTAACATCATATATTCGGACACAGAGGTCCCAGGGGCTCCTCCAGAAAATGCCCCGCTGACACGTGCAGTCACTCGGTGAGTTTTAATGAACAAAGATTCCCACCCCCTTTAAAACTGAGGCCAGATCTCTGCCTGCAGTGAAAGGCAGACTGAAGGCTTCATACACCTAATCTGCCTTTCACTAAGGGGCTGTTCACAGTGCAGGAGCAAGTTTCAGTGTGATAGGGTGCACTGTCCAGGCATGCACTCGGAGCATCCAGTTAACGGTGTGCCATGGTGCAAAATGTGGCAGAGTGCCTCATCTGTAATGCAGGCTGTGCTAAACTCAAGGCCCCATGTTTGCTCCTATCTGTGGTTCCAGCTCACCCATGGAGCAGCACTTTACCAGTGGCTGAGTAGCATGCTGTCTAAATGGAGCTCTGAGGACTGGATTGAGGAGAGTTTCTAACCCTTGCTTTGATTTTCTCCGCATAAACAAAATGCATCCCAGATAGCTGACTTTACTGGCAGACAAGAAAGACTTTATCAGTACTGGCTACATCCATCAGATTCCATTTTCTCGCTAGTGAAATGTCCATATTATCTCAAAACAATCATAAAACAGAGCGACCTTCTACAGAAGGAAGATAATCAAACACCATGGATAATCTGCAAAAGAAAAAATAATCCATGCAGGATTTACGAACCATGATCTGTGCACAAAAATACCGATTTAAACTTAGGAATGTAAAAAGTGCCTCTACTTTTGCTGAAGTTGGTCTGGCATCATTGTAAGCAAACTCATAACTGCATTATTGAGTACTGCTCGGATTACTTATCCACAATCATATTTACTCTTATTCTCCTTACTCATCCCAATACTTACTCGTCATTGTATACAAAAAAACCTCTCAAATGCACAACCATAATGGACCCGGACACTCTCTTCATCGAACACATGTGCTTCAGCCTACACACCTGCGACAGATACACAATGAAGGCCCACCAAGCATGCAGACCACTCGCGCTACCAAGCAACTTCAACAACCTCATCCCAGACTTCATTGCCCCACTCACCATTCAATTCAAGTACTTCCTGCTTCTCTGTGATTTCAATTTCCATCTGGAAGACCCCTCTGACGACTGCTCCACCAACCTCCTCGTGCGCCTGCACAACATAGGACTTTTTCAGCTCATCACAGACCCCACACACAGTACAGGACACACTCTAGACACTATTGTCACCTCCAGCAACAGCATCTGCTACCACTCTGCCTCACCGCTCCATGGACCAACCACGGCATCATCCACTTCAAAATCTCCACGCCTCAAACCAAAGCTCCCATCGGCATCAACCTACACAGCTGGAACTGGAGCAAAATAACAGAAACAGACCTGCGCAGAGCACCTGAAACAAACCAACCCAACACCACTAATAACCTAGTCAAAAACATTACTAACTTTAACCAGTGAATCTCAAACTGTGAAGACACTCTTCCACCCATCAAAACTCACAAGTTCTGTAGAATCAACATACAGCCCTCCTGGTACAAGAACAAACTTCGGAACTCCAAAAAGGTACTGTAAACAGCTGGAAAGGACATGGAGAGCAAACCACAACGCTGACACCAGATTAACCCACAATGCTGCACTCAAGCACTGCCACTACCTTCTGAGAGACACCAAGAGAAGATCCCTCACCATTCGGATCAAAGCTGGCTCTAACTAGGGCAAACAGATTGTTGCTATCATCAAGGAGTTCACTACCCCAGAAGCCATAGCCATCACTCCCTCCCAGGAACTCTGCGAAAACCTCTTCAACTTCTTCCACAGCAGAATTGAAAAGATCTATAAGAACTTCAAAAAACAATCTGACCCCAAGGACATCATCAGCAACCAGCCCACTGAGACACACTTAACCAACTAGAGAACACTCACTGAGGAAGACACCTCTTCAATCATGAAAAACATCCACTCTGGGGCCCCACTGACTCCAGTTCACAACATATTTACAACCTAGGAGAAACTTTGATCAGCAAATTCCTCATTCACATCATCAATCCCGCAACCTTCCCTGAAGATTGAAAACATACTACAGCTATGGACTATGTCGAGAAACCTTCGACAGACCCCAGCATGTTGGGCAACTTCCCCCCATCACCCTAATACCGTACACTGCAAAAGTGATAGAAAAGGCAATCAACCTTCAACTCACCAGCCACTTGGAACTCCAGAATCTTCTTGACCACACCTCATCTGGCTTTTGCAGCAACCACAGCATGGAGACAGCACTCATAGTAGCCACTGACCAGATCTGCATGCTACTGTACAAAGGTGAAACTACCGTCCTCATGCTACTAGACCTCTCTGCTGCATTCGACACCATGCTACACTCCAGCCTCAACAAAAGACTACACACTAAAGTCATCCAAGGTCCAGCCATCAAATGAATATACTCCTTCCTCACAGGGAGAACACAGAGAGTCAGACTCTGACACTCCATATCAGAACCCAAGGACTTGGTCTGTGGAGTCCCTCAAGGATCATCTCTCATTCCTACTCTGTTCAACATTTACATGACACCACTCGCCTGCGTCATCATAGCTCACAGCATCTCCATCATTTCCTATGCTGATGACACCCAGCTCATCCTCTCAATGTCTGACAAATTTTCAACTACCAGATCCAACTTCACCAAATGCATGATCTGCGTAGTCAAAAAGTTGAATACTAACTGCCTGAAACTTAGCTCGGACGAGATGGAAGTGTTGATCTTCAGGAATGATAACTCCCTCTGGGACTCCACCTGGTAGACATCAGAGTTTAGCCCACATCTATACCCACTAACCATGTAAGAAACCTAGGTATTATCTTAGACAAATTCGACATGGCCCCACAGGTGAACACACTCATCTCCTCCTGCTTCTACATACTGGGCATCCTCAGAAAAATCTTCAAATGCATCTCCAAGAGCACCAGGCATGCTGTTACTCAAGCACTAGTTACTAGAAGACTAGACTACGACAACGCAATCTATGCCAGACTCTTCAACCACCTCCTCCACGGACTTCAGACCATCCAGAAAGCCGCAGCCAGACTCATTCAGGACCTCCGACATCACAGACACATCATGCTACAACTCCGAGAACTCCACTGGTTACCGATTCACAAATGCTGCCAATTTAAACTTCTCACACGTGCATACAAGCCACTACACAACACTGGACCAACCTACCTTAATTGATGCCTTTACCTTCACCAAACCCACCAGACACCTACGCTCAGCCTCATTCTATCTTGCAACCCCCCCCCCCGTATCTGCAAAAGCAGAACGAGTGGTCTTACCTTTTCCTAAATCGAACACAAAGCATAACACAACTACCCTCTACAAATGAGGGCCTCCTCCTCACTTCTTGAATTCCACAACTAGCTTAAGACCTGGCTCTCAACTAACCCTCAACAGACGACCTACACACCTGCTCCAGTGCCAGGATACCCTTTGGATGTTAAGACGTGCTCTACAAATCCAAATAACATAACATTTCAAGTTTTCCTGTCTCCTCAA
>CAWUFW010028791.1:0-20581 GCA_963921515.1 Calotriton arnoldi | reverse complement strand
GTCCGTTTGGCATCGGGAATATATAGGCTAAGGCCCATGATGCAAACTGGATCGCTAACGCAGCTGGGAGGAAGCGGAAACTGCATGGGGGGAAGTGAGGAGCCTCGACAGTAGCCCCAACAATCGTGTGTATCATCCGCGGCGGACCAGACTGGAGGAAAAGCGAGATGCTGAACCGGGAGCAGCTAAGGAGGTGTAGGCAAGCAGAATGAAGCTAGCGTGCGGGTGCGCGTAGGTAGGAGAAACTGTTAAAAAGCACAGAGTAATTCAGCCACACATATACAATTTAAAAAGTATTAAAAACCTAGTAGCAGGGCAGGAAACACTAAATCCTAGTCGCAGTCAGGCTGGCGCGCATCCGTCTACATCGGGAATATATAAGCTAATGCCTATGATGCAAACTGATCGCTTAACGCAGCGGAGGAAGCGGAAACGGCGTGGGAAACAGGGGCTCAAATTGGATCATGCATCCAAAGCTGTTCTGAACAGGAGCCCCAAAATATGTTTGGCCCAGGGCCCCCAAAATCCTTAAGATGTCCCTGCCTGATCTCCATCTTTGTTTTCTGATGAATTTTGCTAACAATTCTAAGTTATTAGTTTCTCTCAGCGGCAGTGCCTCTTGTTTCTATTGTAACCTCTGCTATGGCATGGAGAAGTCCTTGTCTTGGGCAGGTATGATGGGGCCATGCCCCAGCCCAGCTCTCTCTGTGCTGCTGCATCGCTCTTGCTCCTGTCTTCTCCTTGCTTATGCCATGTTATTTGGAGTGCCTTCTCCTTGCTTTCCCCTCAATTTCACTGCTTTCTCCTCACTTTTTCCCCTGTTTTTTGAGTGCATCTCTTCTTGTTTTTCGCTCATTTCCGTTGCTTTTCCCCCCTCATTTTTGGAGTGCCTTCTCCTTTTTCCTTCAATTCTCACTGCTTTCTCCTTGCCTTTTCCCATTTTTGAGTGCACTCTTTGCTTTCCCCTCGTTTTCATGCTTTCTCTCCTTGTTTTTCCCGTTTTTTCAGTGCCTTCTCATTGCTTTTCTGTCGTTTTCAGTACTTTCTAATTAGTTTTCCCCCTGTTTTGTGAATGCCTTCTCTTTGCTTTCCCTTCATTTTCATTGCTTACTCCTTGTTTTCCCCCCTGTTTTTGAGTTCCCTCTCCTTGCTTTCCCCTGTTTTTGCTTTGCTCCTCTCCTTGCTCTTCCCCTCATTGCCACTCCTGCCTGCTGCCTTTGGCCACCTCCACTTAGCCCCGCCCACCGCCTCCAGCGCCCCTTCCTCCTACCAGGACCTACTGAATTGACGCTCAGTGCGATCCTCTTTGAGAAGGCCCCAGGCCCAGCTCTCACCGTGCTGCTGCATCGCTCTTGTTCCTGTCTTCTCCTTGCTTTTCCCATGTTTTTTGGAGTGCCTCCTCTTTGCTTTCCCTTTGTATTCACATCTTTCTCCTTGCTTTTTCCCCCATTTTTAAGTCCCTTCTCTTTGCTCTTCCTTCTCGTTTTCATTGCTTTCTCCTTGCTTTTTTCCCCCGGTTTTTGAGTGCCTTCTCCTTGCTTTTCCTCGTTCAAAAACACAAAAAGCAGTAAGAAACTCCAGCGCCTTGAGACCCTCACGGGTGATTTGCTGTGCTTTATAAATCCTTGATTGATTGATTGTAGATGATTGACAATGAGGATAATTTAGCATTCTGCCTCAGACAGCAAACGATCAGGAAGGGATTAGGTGCACTTACAACAGATAGTGCTATAATGTGAATTGAGTCCACTCTAGCCTGAACATAATAGTAGATCATTTCTTTAATATAGTTCTTAATAATAACGATTGACCTGTTTCTAAGCACTTCTCATTTTTGCTCATAAAAAACTGAGGCACAGTGAGTATACAGAGATTTGGATTGTACTGTGTCCTTTGCAGAACTTATGTTACTATTGTTCTAGGGCTTTTGCATTAGCTCATTCTAGGTTGGTCGGTTAACAGAGTGTCCTCTGGCTGGCAGGGGGTGACTGCTCTCTTGTTGAGTCTCTGAATAAATACTTTCAAAACCACAAGCCAGCGTGTGGAAGGCATCTTCTTCATAACAGATTGGCAATGAGTTGTTGATCAGGGGAGCACACAACACCCAGGGGCCGGCCCTGATTCAGGCCGGAAATCACTCCGACCGAGCCGGACCCGGAGAGGATTCCGACCGACCGGACTCTGGCAGTCCGACCGAACGAGGGCACGATGCGCACGCATGCAATCGGACTCCGGTGTCGGATCGACCTCCTACTGAAGTCAATGGGAGCCGGACGCACAACGCGTACGTGGCTCCCATTGACTCAATGGGTGCGAGGCGAACAAGGGCGCCCCCACATGCCGGTACGCCGGATGCGAATCGCGCCGCACATGCACAGGTGTGGGGGACCCATGGGTCCCCCCTGTGTGCGACTCGCGCGGCCACGCGTACAGGGGGGGTCCGACACGGACCCCCCAAGCAGTCCGGCTCCGACTGCTCTTTGAGCCGGACGGCGCGAGCCGGCCGGGACTGCGCCGCGGCGCGCATCGTACTTGCCCGGCCGGGGAACGCTTCCATTGCGCTGGGTGCGAGTCGTGGTCCATGCGAGTCGGTCGGAGCGGTCCGGGACTCCGCGTGCGATTTGGTCGGTCGGCGATTTCAAGCGCGCTCGCATCGCACTCGCTCGGCCGGGATGCACGTACGAACCGGTCGGGAAAGAGTAGGCTCCGGCCGGATCTCAAGAGCCGAATCCGATTCGGTGCCTCTACCGGCCGAGAGATCGGAATCGGCCCCTAGTCTCTATACCTCCGCGTTACGTGGATTGTCCACTCACAGATTACGGTAAGCGATTTAATCTGGAATAAGATATCAGGAGGAGGAGGGGACAGGAGGTATTTCCACAATTCTCACGGCGGGACCCTCTGATGAGAGAGGGCATTTACATTTTGGAGTTTTGTACCATAAAATTTAAATTTGTGCCTGTTCCATCTCTTGCACTGATTCCAGCACGAGCTCTTAGCGCTCACACTCAGCTCACGGGCCATCTCGGAGGACTTGTGGACCCAATGAGCAGGACCTCCTGACCTCAAGAGAGAGATCCCTGCAGCATCTATATTTATTATTCAATTAAAAAATATGTAATTATTTATTTTGAATTTAAAAAATAAAACATTTATTGTTACATTATTGTGTTAATTTCAAAATAGGTTAATAAACAATTGTAGGCCATTTTTAATGATAAAAGCAGTTATTGTTACATTATTTGTTACATTCAAAATAGGTTGTTAAGCATTTTATAATTAAAAAATAAATATGTACAATTTTTACATATTTTTTTTACATTAATTTATATTTACTTACATTATTTCCTATGGGGTTTCACTTTTAAGTCCCTACCTCCAATATTTTCTTAAGGAGGGGTGTTGGCATTACTAGGGGTTGGCTATGTGCAGTGCTGGACTTACTACAAAAGTATATGTTAATACCGGCGTGTAAGCTACTACAAAGGTGCAGTTTGTGAATTACTCTGAAAACTATTAAACTTACTCAAAGGGGTGCAAACTTACTCAAAAGTGTCAGTTACCTTTATGATTCAGTGTACACAGTTCCTGGTGCTTGGGGTTCAGTGGAGTCTCTCACCTGTCCTTGGTTGGAGCAGCACAGATGCCACATTGGTAACCTCACAGTGGTGGATTCACCAGTGGTGGCGGTGAGCATTCCAGCCACAGGATGTGGCAGCATGTTTGGATGTGAGAAGCTGCTGACTCCAGATCGCCTTTAGCAGGAGCCAGTGCTTCTGGTGGTGGCCCTCTTTCTGGGTGGGTCAAACCACCTCGATATGGGTGTGAGCCCAAAAAGTTTCAACATGTATGGTCCCGGTACTCCTGTGAGTCTCTTCTTGGGATCATTTACTATGGGGCCTCTCTGGTGGAGGCAGCTGACAGTCCTCCTCTCAACGTGCGGGGCTCTATCCATGGGAACTCACTCTCCAGACACTGTTAAAGGATGTGACAGTAGTCATCTGATCAGGCGTTGAGGTCTTGGTGCCTCACTCGCCTCACAGAACTATCTTTCAGCATGTAGTGCCAAAAACAATGTCCTTGGACTCTTCTGAACACAGGTGGCATTGGGGCATTTCTCGGCAGTGCAACGTCCCTCCTCATTAAAAGTGCACTCGTGGGGGCACCTTACGCTTGATAGGCTTCTGGTAGACCAGCCGGGATCTCACAGCACTAATTGGCAGCACCATCCAAGTTCTCGGGCAAAATGAACAGTGACTCACCACAAACAGGCACTTATCCCAGCTTCATCTGATCTCCTTCCAATCAGGTGCATGTCATCTGGTGCCTTGGGCAGTGACGCACGTGACCATGCAAGGAGTCCGGCTCCGGCTGACACATTTCTTTAGTGAAATTGCTCCTTCAATGAAGTTGCTCAGACATGCATCTAGCGCTCCCGATCTTGATGGTCGTGTTGATGGTGAGCTGGTCTTGGACCGCATCCCCCTCACAGCAAGGTCACCTCACTGTAGCTACTTCCTCACTTAGCTCCTCCGCTCAGGGGTTGGCACTTCCTTCCAACTCACAGAGACAGGGACTCCTAGTTTTCCAGGACAAGTTTAGCAACTTCCCCTGCGAGCTATCAGACTCCAGTGTGATGTTCCCTCACCTCTGAGAGTTGGTTGTCAGATACACATCAACACTTGGTTGTGTAGTAGACTTCTAAATACTTCTCTTCGTGATCGAAGAGAACTTGGACCTGGAACTAAAGTGAATCAGCAGCTCCCACTTTTATATGGTTTTTGCAGACAGAGGATGTAGATCTCCAAGCTGCCTCTTTCAAACCGGTTTAGGTTGGTTTCTCTTTCATGTGTCCTATTCAGGCCATCCTACTGGACCCCACATTATCTCTAGGTGATGTTCTTCACAGGCAGGGCAGTCTCCAGGAGGAGCATCTATCACAGCAGCACAAAGAGTTGTGAGGGGAGGCTGGGCACCTCGAGCTAGTTTACGACCACTTGTAACAGAGATCAGAAAGAGACAAAGGCCTGCCCCCTTTAAAGGAACCTCTTCATCCCTGAAAACAGATACTGCAGTCGGCACACCTTCAACTCCTCCTGCCATTCGCCAAATGGCTACCCAGGAGGATAACTTATTAGCCCTCTGGATCAGAAAGGCCTTAAACAGCTTGTTTCAAAACATGTCTGCTTTTCCTCACTTCTGCGCGATTAGTTATCTACTTGCTTATCTCAGGAATATCAGCAATAGCCTCTTCTGTCTGTCTGGGGAGAGAACTCTCACTCCCAATCTTGTACACATGCCTGGGAGAGAGTGTTACACTTAAGAATCCACACATATAGATTTAAGTGTTTAGGGCGTGTAAGGCATTTAGTTCCAAGTGCATTAAGGAGCAGACAGGGAAAGTGTCCGCATCTCCAGCAAATCTGCCCTCATTCTCGCGCTCCATAGCTCTACGCACATGCAATATGTCAACACACATTCTATCATAATATTCTAAAGCAAATGAAGACCATTACACATCCCCGCTTTAACAATCAGTTCAAACAATGACATGACATAGCAAATATATTGCTCCCAAGACGTGAAAACATTTTTTAACAGGTATACAGGCAAGCATTCCAGAACTCCATCCCAGAAAGCCCATCCCTCCATTTCCACTAAAACAATAATGTAAAAAACATTAAAAAAATACAAGGTACTAACAAACGACAGAACTTTTCAGAACTGCCATCCTTTAACCACACAGAAAGCTCTCTGTCGCTTTGAGTCCATCTGTACATCAATATTGCTGTTATCACTGCAATTCTCTTGAAGCCTTCGAGGAATCTGCCATCACTGAGGCAAGACCCACACCAGTAGCATTCCTACCACTCGTGTATCATTAGACTGGGCTGTCATTGTGAGCACTAGAACAATCAGTTAACTCATGTGACCCTTCCATTGTAGCCCATCTCAACACTGTAATCCACAATGATGTCTCCCAACACATCATTAGCAGACCCATGCTCAGTAACAAATTCACAGGCATGTCAGGTGCAGAACACTTCGCTTATTCTTTTAAGATTCCAAACTGTTCCATCTGGAAGATGCGACTGCATTGTCTCACCACATCCACAACTTCCATGGGTTCACAAAATAGACTTTCCCCTTCAAAACCTTGATGTGCCCAGTAGGGGGTCCTTCACTGTTAAGATTTGTCTCAATCTTTACACTTAGAGCATTCCTCGAACACACCTTCCTCAACCTCAATATCCGCTCTGGGCCACTTCCAAAATTATGTTTTTACCATTTGTTTAGTTCTTATTATACTGAAATGGCCTTCGTCACAGAGCTCAATGATCAATCCACACAGATCCCTTTGGGGTTTAACTCTCTTCACCCCTCTAGATACTTTCTTATACAGAATATCTTTCTGCCTCTCAGAGATAAAGACCTTGAGGCAGGAAGGTTACGCAATCACATTCTCCTTACCATTCTGCTCCACCTGAGTAAGAACTGCTCCCTAATCCTCATACAACTATGCGTCACAAGGAATATTAGGGATCAAACCCTTTAAGCTGCTTGCCACTTAGGAGACGCAGTTTTTGCAATTCTGATATCCATTTCACACTCAGCATTCCATTCAAACTTTGCACCCCACGTTGAGCAATTGTCTGATATTATATGTCTTTGTTAAGGCAAAATGTGGTATATATTTAGAACGGAATTCATGCCAAACCAATAAAAGAACTCTACCTCCTCTTTAGTGCTGGAAACTGGTGAATTTTTGTATTGTATTGACTCAAAGCCAGCAATGGCTCCAATTCCTTCACAAATCAATTGTGTAGGATCTAGGTATGTAACACTCAGTTTCTACAAATGCAGATTTTGAATATTTAACAGCAATCCATAAGACTTTAGAATGCTTAATACTTCTTCCAAAAAACCTGTCAAGATTCTGCCTTATCCTCCCACACTTAGGGGCCCAGAGTTGTTTACGATACCCGGCGTAAAAAATCCTAGCTACAGGCATGGAAGCGGCATAAATCCGCCCGCACACACCGCCTGAACACCGACCACGCCATTATGAGTACACAAACCGAAAACCGCCATCGGCGAAAAATCACACAAAATACCGCCCGCCATCGTCCGAGTCGGAGTCAAACCGCCCGCCACGGACGGAAACACGCACGACAACACAAAACCGCCCGCCCACACGGCCGACACACCGCACATGAAATTACGATCGCACCGCCATGAGCGCGGAAAAACAACAAATATACCGCCCGCCAGCGCAAACAACGCCGATGAGAATCGACACGGCAGAAGCCATGGCGCCAACGTACCTGCACAGAAACCATCCGCACACAAAACCAATAGCACACAACATGGCCAACAAGTCCACACAGCAAGGCACACACAAATACACAAGCACAGTACACATCCCGAAAACACCCCCCGGACAAACAAAAAATACAAAGGCCAGAACCCCAGACACAACACACCTGAAAACAACAGACCATGAGGACACACCCACATAGGTGAGTACAAAAGCAGCACTCCCACAGACCACAACCCCTTGCTACATTGCAAACCAGAGAGGAGAGGACACAGTGACACAGCAAGGACAGCAGCACACCACAGAAACGCACACATCACAACCACCACCACCACCACCAAACACCGGCACCACAAACCCCCTGCACATTACACAACACACACCGCACCAGCACCACAAACACCATGGCACCACAAAGGATGCCCAAGTTCACGCCCATGGAGCTGACGGTCATGGTCGACGAGATCATCAAGGTGTACCCACAAATCTATGGGAACATGGTCCAGCACACACCACTAGCCACCAGAAACAGAATGTGGAACCGGATCGTAGACCAGGTCAATGCAGTCGGGACCCTGCCCAGAAACAGAGTCGAGATAAACAAACGTTGGAATGACGTAAAGAGCCTGGTCAAGAAGAAGGAGGGCAAAAACAGAGAGCTGGCTGCCGTCACCGGCGGAGGGAATCCCGCGCTCTTTAAGACCTTCAAAGCGTGGGAGGAGAAGGTGCGAGTCGTAATCCATCCGGAGATCCTCGCCGGATTAGCAGGGGGAGTGGAGGCTGGTAAGTACAAACTAATGTATACCAGCACACCGCTATGTACTCACATGCGCAACTACCATGCCACAGCTCCCAGGGACAAACACCCCCATGTCCAGCACACAATACACAACACATCACACACACATGCAACAGACACTACCACACACAGCCCAAACCGAACAACTGTAAGATGCGTGGGGACATGTGTACACTAAGCCAGCCACGTAACCACCAACAGGTCCCCAAATATGCCAGAAGCGCCACAACGAGCACCCACCACACCCATGTGTCCGCCACAGCTGCACTAACCGACAAGTAACAGGTAAGTGGCAGGAACACAAAGTGCAGTGGGTGGGACGGTGGACAGCCCAAGTACAACACACACCAGGCCCCAGTCCCACAGCACAGCAAGGAGGAGCATCCCCCACACCCCACAGCCACGTGTCAGCCACCGCAGTGCACAACGACAGCCGAAAGGCAGACATCACGGTCCACAGCAATCGGTGTCAGTGGGTGTACAGCCACCCCCACGACCCACTACAGCCCCCCACCCCCACAGACCTGCAACATGGAGCACCCCCGCTTAGAGCCATGTGGCATCCAGTACAGTGCACGCACGAACAACTCGCAGGTGGGAAACTGGACAGGGCTGGATTACTGGAGGCATGAGGACCATAACACCACCAACACATGGGACATGTCACGTAGCAGACGAACACGCAGCACCGCCCACCGTCACGAACAAGTGAACAATGTGCACACGGACATGAACAACAGACTCACACCCCACATGACCCATCACAGACATAGCAACACCCAAGGAGCCACGTCTGCATGCACAAGCCACACTGAATATAGTCCCACATGGCAGCCACTGTGCAACTCATCACACACAACCGAAACACCATTGAAGTCCTGTCCATGTAGCCCCCACTGCCTGTCAACCCCACACCCCACAACTACGCCTATGTAAGACAAACAACACTAGACGCAACAGAGCGGAACAACAGAAATGCACACGAACACCACTGAACCCATCAAACTCACAGACACACCATGCACATACAACATACCATCCATCCCATCCGTCAGCCCCAGTCTCATGAAAGGCATGTCATCCGCACAGCTGCCACACATACAGCAGTCACGCTAAGACACATGCCCATGACCAACCATGTGCCAGAAGTCAATTAAGCGCACGACACACTGTGAGCAACAACACACAACATGGGCCACACCCCCCCCCCGAGCACTGCAGTGATGCACATGGCACAGGGCAGCACGCACACCAAGGAGATGGGACAACTGCAATACGTTGGCTGGCACACAACTATCACTCACTCATAACGATGCGTCCAATGCCAGGTCCAGTAACCACAACAGACAGCAAATATGCAGGGCATGTCAGGCATGCACACACCTCAGACCATGCACTGTCATGCTGCCACAACACATGTCACGTTCGGCACCCATGGCTCACAGCATGTACCCCAAAAGCATATCCCCTCCCAAATGTGAATCTGGGGCATGGCCCCCATGTTGCCATATGCGTTCCTAAGCTGTTCCATTTGAACCCCAAAAGCATATCCCTCCCAAATGCGAATCTGGGGCATGGCCCCCATGTTGCCATATGCGTTCCTAAGCGTTCCATTTGAACCCCAAAAGCATATCCCCTCCCAAATGCGAATCTGGGGCATGGCCCCCATGTTGCCATATGCGTTCCTAAGCGTTCCATATGAACTCCAAAAGCAAAGTACAAACCAGACCCAGGATGGGCCAGGAGCCCGCATACACCAGAGTCACAATGAGTAGGGGCACAGCAACACACCCATCGGCATGGCCAATCCGTCCCATGCCACATGTGCACAGCACACAGTCCCATTGCCTAGCACACACAACTACAGATGCCACAGCCACACACTCGCCTCCGGGAAACCCATGTACGAGATTGCACGAACTGCCAATGTCAGACGACTAATACATACTTCGCCAGGTGCAACACAATAACAAATCTCATTCTCTCCACAGGTGACGAACTGCCGGATGCTGGGGATGGAGACAGCAGCCAGCACAGCCAGCCCACAAGCCCCCAACGAGGACACACGGATCTGGAGGATCTGTCCTCCTCTTCGGACACGGACCACCAAGCTGGCCCATCTGGCGTGGCAGGGCTCAGCCGCTCCCCAGGACCCCTCCTACCCACCAACCCATCATCCAGGGATGCTGAACAGTCCCAGTCCCCTGCTGCCACTGTCGTTGCGGCCACACCCACGGTCATTGCGGCCACTACCACTGCCGCAACCGCCACCATCGCCGCACCGACCACCACCGCCTCCACCACCACCACGTCTTCGCTGGCACCAGCCCCAGCGCAGGTGGTGGCCCGGCCGACTGGATCCACCCTGGGAGCCACAGCGAGGACCGTGGTGTGCAATGTGGCTAGTGGGCAGGGCCGGTGGCAGCAGGACTGGTAGGAGGAGCAGGGTCAGGGAAACGCCAGCCTCCCCTGGGAGCCATGCCCTGCCTCAAATGGCCAGAGTCCTTGGGGCCTATGAAGAGGCCCAAGGACAATGGGCCAGGTCTGCTACTGACACGCGGGAGGTGCTGGGGGTGCTGAGGTCCATGGACGCCCATATGGGCCAATTCGTGTCCCGTATGGACCAACTCGTGGACCTCATGGGCCAGCTGGTGGTGGCGGTGGGGTCACAGGCAAGGCCAGCAACACCACCTCCGCCACCACCTGCTAGGGCGCAGGCTCGGGCAGCAGTGTCCACTTCCCCTGCGTCCACAGCCAGTGAGCACACCTCACCCACCACCAGCAGGTCGCCACCACACACCCCCTCCCAAACGTGGAAGGGGCCGTCCGAAGAGGAAACAGATCTCCCGGGAGGACTTCGCACGCTCCAGTCGCAAGTGAGGCAGCCAGCCAGCCTTCCGCCAGCCTTCCTTGACCAGCCACTGCATTGACTTGCTCTACGATCCCACTCCACACAGCCAGCTGGATGGCATGTGTGTGTTGGACTATGGACATAGAACCAGTGGGTACACCCTGATCATCACGCAGCCATGACCGACAGCTCATTGTCACTGCACGCACCACTTTTGTCATCACCTTACACACAATCACATGTCACAGTTTGTAATAAATGCACCTTTTTCACTAACTGCTGTTTGTGCCCTGTGTTTTATTTGTACGGAATACAACGGCCACCTTGGGCGGAAAGGCACCTGATGCGTGGCATGGCAATGGAATCCGGAGGGCCTGTAGGGACCTAGGGGTGGGAGACAGAACAGGAGCACATTCAATGAGTGTGTCACACACCCATCACACAGTACATGTCAACAACTACAAGCAATGTACACACATCGCACAGAGCAATAGGGCACAATGCCACAGTCACCAACAGTGGCATACTACCCTGGCCATGGAGCGTTGACACACTGCACGCAGTGAACATACGGCCACCCTGACACAGCACACACACACCTGCACAGATACAGACACATCATCCGTCGTACATGGACACTCACCGTCAAGTGAAGTAGCGGGCGATGAGCTGCTGGCGCACATTCCCAGCTTCCTCCTCTCCGCTGTCCACCTCACTCGAGCTGTCCTGGTCTGCGGGCTGGGGCCCTGGTTGATCTCCGTCATCCACAATGAGGGGGATCTGCTTCCGAATGGCCAGATTGTGCAGCATGCAGCACGCCACCACTATCTGGCACACCTTCTGTGGGGAGTACGCCAGTGCACCCTCGGTGCGGTCCAGGCACCTGAACCTGGACTTGAGGAGGCCAAAGGTACGCTCGACCACACGTCTGGTCCTCCCATGTGCCTCATTGTATCGATCGTCTGCTGGGGTGCGAGGATTCCTCAATGGACTGAGCAGCCATGCCCCATTCGGATACGCAGAGTCACCTGGGTGTGAGGGACACAGAGAACCGTTGCAATTCCAACTGGACAGGGGACAGCATCGCACAACCAGCACGCTACACCACTCCACATACTCACCGACAATACAGGCACGATCCTGTTGCAGATTGGCCATCAGTCGTGGCAAGATGCTGTTGCGCATTATGTGTGCGTCATGGGCCGAGCCTGGAAACTTGGCACACACGTGGGTGATCACCATGTCCGCAAGGCACACCACTTGCACATTCAGGGAGTGCGTGTGCTTCCTGTTGCGGTACAGGTGCTCAGTGGCCTGTGGTGGAACAAGGCCAACATGAGTGCAGTCAATGGCTCCCACGACGTGTGGGATTCTGCCAAGGGCATAGAATGCACCCTTCACTGCCGCCAATTCACGAGCCCTGGGGAATCTGATGTACCTGTTCCGGTACAGCATCATGGCTGCCAGTACATCCCTCAGCACCTTGCTGAACATGGGCTGGGACATCCCTCCTCCACTGCCCACTGTGTGCTGGAATGACCCAGTGGCGAAGAAATGCATGGCGGCCATCACCTTAGCCGTGGGGGTGACAGCAGTCGGATACACCCTGCGGGGACGGAGATGGGGCTCTAACATGGCACACAGTCGATGCAGAGTTGGCCTGTCCAGCCGAAACTTCCTGATTACCTCTGTATCGTCCATGTCCGCCAGCATTGGTATGGGCGGTCAATGTTCGGTCTCCGCCTGGGTTAAATGGCAGAGGACACATGTCAAAGCAACACGGCACATAGCAATTTTGCATACACATCACTGACATGACTGAGCAAGCACATGAGCCACAGCCCAGCTGTCAAGCTGGGACGGCACGGCCACAATACACTTACACAGGTCTCCCAACAATGGCAATGGCAAGTGAGACATACCACTGCCATGTGCATGCACATGGGGATCTAGGCCCCAATGACTTGCGGGCGTGCTGATGGGGACTGACTGCATATTCGTCAAGCGGCAACGCCACGGCAACATGAGTGTCTGCTGAGCATGGAACTGCTTCCGAGGCTGGATGAGTATGGCACACGACGACGACGATGTGGGCACGGGCTGAGCGGCCAATACAAGTGGGACCTGTGGCACGAGGGGATATGAGACAGTAGTAGGTGTCAGCACTGCACCCTATGTACAGCACTGTACGGATCACAGCTCCCGAAACATTGACTGGTGTCCACATTGACAGCCCCATGCCAAGACGGCTGTGTGCTTGCAGTCACACGTCACAGGTGAGAGGTTACATTGCACGTGCCAGGTGGCAGACGTACATAGTGGGAGCTGGCATGTGTGTGCATGTGTCTCCTGTTCAGGATCCACCAGATGGGCGCTGACTCTGTACTGACCATTGGACACAGCATGTTCCGTGGAAGGCTTGTGTGTGTGGGATGGTGGCACTGGATGTGCCTCCGTTGGGTGGGGGCCATGCACAGGGCGGGTACGTCGATGATTGCGCATTGTTGGTCACGGTGGGTGCACCAACTAAGATGTGTTGCCCTGTGTTCAATTCCTATGTCCGCATGATGATGGACTGTGGATGTGGGCAGACTACACATTGGTCGATGTGCTGCCTATATGCATGTGCCTTCACACCAGGCACAGCTGCCCCTGCACATGTGACCCCTGCTGGACTCGCTGCTGGGTCTGTGGAGCTGATGCACCTTCTGCGCGTGGGGCGGACAGCTCTCCTCACTTCCCTCATTGCGCATGTCATGTCTTTGCCGCAGGTGACATGGATCATGGAGGGCCCACATGTACGCGTGGGTAGGCTACACATGATTGTTCACTGGTCGCCACCCCCAGTCAGTGTTTCGAATGGGAAGGTTGTCGTGCTGGTGGTATGTTCGATGTGGCGGATGGGCGGGCCTAGGTGCGGGCTTACATTCCGGACATGGGGGGTAGTTGGATTGGCGACTAGTTGCAGTACACACGGGACACGTCTCTTCCTTTCCACATCTGGGTCATCCCTTGTACTAACTGACAGTGATACAGTCATCTTCGCCCCAGCCCTCATGTCCTCCCCTCGCCCCCCAATATGCATGCTCACCTGCGAGGCTAGCGCTTGCACAGGCAGCCCCAAGCTCGCACCAGAGAGGGCAAGGAGTGTATGTGTGGGTCCAGTTGCACGAGTGGGCTGTCTCAGGGTATGATGTGTGGCGGGACGCCGTCCACCTGCGTGGTGCCCCAAATGGAGACCCGGCCTGCATGGACTATGCATCACAGTCTTCGCCTTCCGGATCCGCCACCTGCGACACCCAGTGGCTGTGGCTGCCCTTGCGGCCAGGCCGCGTCCGTCTGTGGCTGTTGGCCCACACATTCACTCTTTGGCCTCTCTGGGGAGGGCTCGGGGGTGGTGGCGCACGCGCTTGCACTTAGTCGCAATGGCATGTGTCGTGGTTGGTATGATGGGCAATGGATGGGATGGTGCGAGCCACCTCCCGTGACGTCAGTGCTGCTCGTGCTGTGGTGCGTCCCCCTACACTTCCATTTGACTTGTGCCATGCTAGACGTTGAGGTTCTATTGCCTGCGTGATATGACCAGGAGGAGCGCGAGGAGACCTCTCACACAACATGCTCCACTGCCATCCCGTGCCCTGTATCGCCTGTGCGGATTGACTATGTTGGGGTTACACCTGGTCGACTGGGGCTGTGTGTGCCTTGTCAAGGGGCATGGCGGGCGCACAACAGGATCCAGCTTGTCCACAGAGGGTGGGCTGAGGTGCGCCTGGTACCGCTTTGTACGTGTGCCCGGCTGCTGTGCACACACGTGTTCACTCCCCCCGACAGGTGTCCTCTCACAATGCCCAGGGAAGCGGTGGTGTACTGTTCATGACCCCTCCCAACACGGCGTGCTCCAACTTGGCATGTGCGCATCTACCCGTCGCACCCACCCACCTGAGCACTGCGTCCATACGACTTCACACGACACATGTGTGTCTTCCACAGTAGTGCTACTCATTTGCGTTGACATCCAATACCAGTGGACTACATGGTCATGTCACGACTGCCGTGTACTTCACATACTCTCATCCTCTCTCATTCGTACTTGTAAAATGAGTCAGCGGAGACAGTTTTGGTTTCAAACATTATATTGAGTCTTCTGTCCTCTGTGATGCAGTATAGTGGACACTACTGGCAGCGGAATACATGTTGAGGATATACTGAGCATGATTACAAATGGGATAGGGTGTGGGGTTACATCTGCTTGGCCAAGGCTGTGCTAATGTACATTTACGTATAGCTGCGGAGCTGCGGACTTTGACACAGACGGTATACATGTAGCCTACCAGACCGCTCGGCATCATGGGCACAGTCCATCTCAGTTCCATGTGACAGGTTTGCTGCGGTTGTTCCTCATGCACGTGTGCATGTGAGATGACATCAGGGCATGTGCTTGCGTGCATGCAGCGGCGTGCCACTTGTTGTTGCACTGTGGTGGTTACTGGACATGTTACAGTCACTGGGGTCGTGTTGTTGTTGTATGCACTTGTCGTCCATGCAAAGGTCCTGGTATGGGATTCCCGGGGCGGGGGTGGGAGGGGTGCAGCACCCACAGACTCCAGGCGACCTATTCATGTCCACTGAGCGGTGTGTGTGTCCATGTGCGCTGGATCCATGTCGTGTCCTGGTTGTTCGTGCAGTTCCGTCCATGTGGGTGCGATGCACAGAGCCCATGCCACTGCCTCCCACGATGCATGCGGTGTTCCTGGATGTGATGGGGAACAGTGTGCATGTCCCGGTCATATCCGATGTCATGGCGATGTCGTTGATGGTGTGGTTACAGTTGCCGGTCGTTTGGTATGGCTGTTGTGGTGGTGACTGGCCAGTCCGTGCGGAAGCTGAGCATGGGTGCGGGGTTGGACTTCATAGGTCACTCGGGAACCTGCGTTGTGGTCCGACGTATTTACAGGTTGTCAGGTATGCGATGCCGTCCAGCAGGGCTTCCATGTCATTGGTGGTGTACATGTTTGCCAGCCAATGAAGCGGATGGTGGCTGTCAAGGTGTTGTTCGTAGGTTGTCCCTTGGAGGACCAGGATGGGGCATGCTGGGTGACATTCGATGTAGCTGTTCTCGATGATCCGACGTGTGGAGGCACAGTGGTTCCATTTCAGTGCGGGTGCGATGTTGGCCACATACGCCATGCCCCCATAGGCAGAGCAGGCCCTGTCGTGTGCGTCCAGAGGGAGGAGTAGTGGTAGCAGGTCCGCCTTCAGACATGCCGGGTTGGAGAGGCATATCTCGACGGGATGCTGGTAGGGACACCTCCGACAGTAGAAGATGGGCATGACGCAGCTGAACAATGTGATGCGGTAAGTCAGTCGGTAACTTACGTTCAGCAGGGACAGGAGATCGCATCCCAATGTATGTATCGTGTTGGTTTGGTACAGCTTGAGCTGTTCGGCGTAGTTGGGTAGGTGTGTTGCGGTTGCCATTTCGCAGCGGTTCGTAGAGGTGGCGTGCTCCGGCTGTGTGTGCAGTCTGCAATGTGCACGCTCCGGGGTTGCTGTGAGCTCTGTGTAGTCGTGGGGAGACAGGACTTGTGTTCTGTTGGCTTGTTTGGAGGACACGGGCCCTCTTCCCACATGCTTCTCAGACAGTTCAAGGTCAGTGCTGTGTGACTCCTTCCAATTAACTTGCATGTGGCCGACATGGGGGAGTGTTTTCTTCTTTCTTCCCCGTCCGTTGTGTGCTTCTGTGATATGCGCTATCTGCCCTGTGGTCGGTCTCCTCGGCATGCCTGTGTTGGTCTATTCTTGGACAATGGCTGTATTCACCGGCTTCTGTCGTAGGGCTGTGGTTTCGGTGTTGGAATGGAAGGTCATTCAGTGCTGTCTGCTCTCCCTTGTGTGGGCGGCAGGCTGCCTTTCCGCTCTGCGTTGGGCCTTGTGTGTGGATGTTATTCTTCGGCCACCTGTTGTCGGTCCCCGGGCTCTTTGGTGTTCCGTTTCATGTGTCTTGTTCATATGTGCAGGGTGGTATGGGTTTTTCAGTGTGGTACTGGCGTTCCTCTTCCCGAAGGGGCCCTGCTTCTCCTAGTTGGTGTTGCCGCCGCTGTGTGCTTCGCCATGTTTGTTACACTGGGGTGTGTCCTGCTGTTGCGTGACTTCACTGACATGTGTGCGTCGGTTGTGTGGCGTTGGGTGTTGTCCGTGAATTGGGCGTTGGGGACATGTCTGTGGCCGGCCTGTCACGTGTCATGTGCGTTCGGGGTGGGGCTGATGTGTGTGCTGCTTGGTTGTGTCCCTGTGTCTGTGTGCGACGCATGCATGGCGCTGCGGTTGGCCTCTGCGTTGTGCGCATGTGTGGCGGCGTCTTCGGCGCTTTGGGGCCGTTACGGGGTGGTTGGTTCCTAGTCCCAGGTGGTGTGTACACATGTGTTCCGCGATGTTAGGATTTGGCCTGTGTGTCATATGTGGATGCAATGGTGGATGTGTAGTGTGCACGCGCTGGTGGGGGTTGTCCGCTTTTTCCGCCCTTGCACTGTGTGCGCTGTTTGCGTGCACTTGTTGTGTGTGTGCCTACCTGCGTCTCCGCGGTACGTTGCGTCCTTGGTGGTGCATCAGCAGAAGCATGGGAAGGGCCTGCAGTGCTGGATTCATGCCCGGGTGCCGCTTCTTCGTTGTCCGTGCTCTGCGTCCGTGTTTCCGCCTCTCTTTCACGTGCGGTGTCTCTTTGCCGTGGGAGCCGTTTGTTTGCGGCATCGTCATTTATGCGCCGGGCGGGACGTGTTTCGTCGGACGGTGTGTGTCAGTTGTGCTGCGCCGCTACGTGTGCGGGCGCACTTTGATGGCGGACGGTGTTGCTGGCTTGCCGGCGGTGTTTGGCCTGCTTTTCGCATCGTAATTGGGCGGGCGTGTGGACTGCTGCGTGCCGGCGGTAACTGGTGGTTTTTGCATCCGCCAGCACGGCGGTTGTGCTTCCGCCCGCCATCGTAATGAGCCCCTAAGTAAATATATGTATAAGTACACATTTTTTGGTGTTTATATTTATTAAATTAAGTTTATTAGTTATAATCAGTTAAAATATATATTACATTTAATTTATTTTGTTAATAATATTAATATTATTTAATTAATTTTATTTGTTATGTAATTTTTTAAGTCGATATTTTTTACTTCTATATTTTTTACATCGATATTTTTGTGTTGATATTATTGTACTTACCTGTTTATGTATAGGAAGTTGATATTTTTGTTATCAATATTTTCACATCGATATTTTTTTCATCGATATTTTTTTCATCGATATTTTAACATGGAACCCATTAATTCTCAATTCCATGTAGCAAACCGTGGATATCCCCAACATCCTACAGTTCCTCTTCAGATGCTCCCAGAAGAGGCAGCTGGTGAACATGGGAGTAGTGAGGATGTGACATGAAGTACACTATTTTGTTGCTTTGGTTCTTTACATTGATCAAATAATTTAAATGGCTACTCTTTCAATTAGTGAGAACAGAGCGAAAATAACACATATCTTTATAAAGTCTTAGGCACCAGAATCAATACCATCAGGTACGTAAGTTTTTCAAGAGGAATACTTTTGCATTCAAAAAGTCGACAGTGCATTTTTCAGAAGCTGCAATGTTATCCTATTGGAAGAAAAACAAGTACGACATTGAGGTACAGTACAGCGTTTTATAAGACCAATCTCCTGGACTTAAGGTACATTTTGGGCAAGGTCCAAGGCAGCACCCCCAGGTCAACTCAGGCCACACTGGGGAAGCTGGGTGCAGAGGTGCTTTTCAGCGTTGATGGTCCAATGTTACCCTGTGGGGGAAAACAGTGTGGGTCCAATGTTATCCTATGGGGGAAAACATGTACTGCATTCGGGCACTTCTCAGCAACTTACGAGACCAATCTCCTGGACTTAAGGTGAGAATGGGGCAAGGTCCAAGGCAGCACCAACTGGTCACCTTGGGCGGCATTGTGGCAGGCGTGTGCAGAGGTTCTTTTCAGCGTTGGGTGCCCAATGTTATCCTAAGGGGATTGGTCCAGAAAAAGGCTGCAGGCTTAGACTGGGAAGCCAGTTGGTCAGAACCACAAGGGGGGGGCTCAGGTCTCATGATTCTTGTGGATGTGGGGACACCTTTGGTCCTCTTCTTCATGGGCCAGAGGCACGAGTGCAGAGGTGTCTTAAGGCATTGGATTTTCATGACTGGCAGCACTCGCGGTAGAGGGGGCCTGAAAACAGAGGCTGCAGGTGGTATCTGGAAGTCCAGAGTGGGAAAGTCCAGGGTGGGCTTTGTCTCTGGAGGGCTTGGGGACCACACTGGCACCATTGGCCTACTTCAGCTCGAACTAGGCAGTTTGGGTGCCATGGTGTTTTTTTCGGTGTCGGATTTTTGCAGTCAGGAGTCCTCTCAGGTCTCTTTGGGTGCCTACAAGATGCAGGGAACCAGCTCCGTTGCTCCACCGGAGTTCCTGAATCTAGGCAGAAGTGCTGGCAGTCCTCCCAGGATTTTCCAGGAACAGCAGCTTGCAGGATGAGTTGACTTTGACACAATCATAGGGAAAAGCAGACAGGGCAGCAGGGTTGGCGCCAAGTCAGTTGCTTCTTCCACAGTTCTTGCTTTTGTGTTCTTTGGACCTTCTTCTTCTTTTAGTCAGCAGGTTCTGATTCTCTAGTGCCAGGGTTCCCCATAATACTGAATTTAGGGGCGTTAGGGGAGTGTAGGGTGGTGGCCAATGGGTTACCCACCCTTGGAGTCACTACACCCACCATATAACCACTTCCTGGGGGAGGTGGTCATAACCCTGTCCCAGAATACCTGATTTTGCCATTACCAATATGGCTAACTTAAAAAAGTTGCCTCCACTTCAGGTAGTCCACCTTAGGGGGCTAGCCTGAGGGTGGGCATGCTTATCAGACTAGATAATTCTCCCACCTCTCCAGGTGCCAAATGGCTCTGGACAAAGGGGGTTGGCTTCTTCTCCTGTGAGAGAAGCCAGATTCACATACTAAAGGTGGTAGGCACTTTGAAGCTCCCCTGCCTTAGAATGTTAATCTGCAGGTCATCCTTTGGGAGGAGATGAAAACAGGCCTTGTGACGGGATGAGGATAACCAGTCAGTCAGCATCAGGGTTTGGTAGGTTTTCAGGGGACACCTCTAAGGTGCCTTCTGGGTGCATGTATTACTAAATCCTACACTGGCATCAGTGTGGGTTTATTATTACGAGATGTGTGATACCAAACATCCCTCTTTTCAGTGAAGCAATCATGTAGCTGGGGAACTCTTTTTCACCAGTGTCCAGCAAATGTTTTAAAATGGCTTCCCTGCTCACTTGTACTGGCAGTAATGGAACTGACCAGCACAGGGGCATATCTGCTCAGGCAGATATGCCCTTGCACGTAACATAAGGCACCCTGCCTTAGGACTCTAAGGCCTGCTGTAGGGGTGACTTACAAACATTACATGCAGTGTTAAGGGACATGGCACAGGATGTGTGTCTTGTCATGTTTTCACTTTTTCTGCACGAAGACACGCAGCCTGCAGTGACAGTTTGCATGAGCTTGGTGAGGGGTCCTTTAGGGTGGCACAATTCGGGCTGCAGCTGATCCAGCAGG
>CAWUFW010028790.1:0-20585 GCA_963921515.1 Calotriton arnoldi | reverse complement strand
CTGAGCCGCGGTTTCGGGCATGCTCAGCAGGTAGCCTGCGGCTCCTGCCACATCAAACAAACAAACATTTGCGGCTCCCGAGGCGGCACAGAGAGGCCGGTGGGCTCAGTGAATTGTGGCTCCTTACTCCTCGCGAAACGTAGCACCTGCACTCAGATCCTCCTTTTACCATGCAGTGCTCGCCGTCCACCTAGGCTTAGGCACAGAACGTCTCCTCCAGTGCCAGTTGAGTGTGACCACACTCCCGGCACACAGGGGTCGAGGAGAGGTCGGCAACAACATTTACAAAATATGCCCCACGGTTTGCAGCCACAAAAGTCCTTTTCTAATGTATAAAAACCATTTAAGGAGTTGGAAAAGTCTTTCCAAGTCTTAAAAGTGCTTTTACGACCGTTTCTGAATCGCAAAGAAAGGGTGTGTGAAAGGTGCATTTCCCTCTTATTTGAGATTCCGAAAGGCATGTATCATTTGTTTATGACAGCAAATGTGGTCTTAAACCATTGATTAACTACCATCCAATGAGGTGGGGCAGTAACTGATTCTTGAAAGGGATGCTATACCTCCGAGACTGCTCCCCCTTTAGGAATCTGGTCATGTGTCCTCTGGGGAAGGGGAGCAAGTGTGGTCCAGATGACCACCACCTGTTCCCCCGATGTCTTCCCAAAAGGGAACTTTTGAAAACAGCACATATCCCTTTATTTGGCAAGGGCTTTTTTTTAAAACAAAATATCTTGATTGGGAATGCAACTGCATGCATGGAAATCTGCTGTCTCTTGCAGGCAGTGTTTAATTTGTAAAAGAATAAGTACTAGGGCTTAAAGTTTTGCTTAGAAGCTTCCAGTCAGTGTCATTGAATGTCAGCATGCCAAATGCCAAGGCTGCATAGGCTTCATTCCACCTCATGTCTCTTTAATCCACTGCCAGACACATTCTGCCACTTTAGCTACTCTTAAAGGTTGCTGCTGTCTCCCTTTGTCAGGTTTTTTCTGCCTTTCTCTTCCTCGTTCTTTCTCCCTTGTGTGTTTTTCTCTCTCTTGCTATGAGTTGATGTATAATGAGCAAAAATAAGAACTGGTCCCCAAAGGTTAGTGCCTGTGAGCCCCACCTGCAACCACCAGCTCAAATTAAGCACTGCTTGCAGGCCACTGTCCCTGCATCCTCAGCGAATCACAGAAGGGAGGAAATTGCGACCTCTGTAATTAGTGTTCATTAGGCAGGCTGATTTTGTGAACCCCTGTAAATGGACAATTTGTGAAATAGCTTTTAAGTACATAGGTCATGCTGCAAATTGCATATCTGTTTTGGAAACCAGTAGGTGTGCAATTTGCAGATCCAGGTGCCTCTAGCAGTGATTACTTCTGCTAAGAAACAAAACATCACCGAAGTACAAATGTACTACTGACAGTGGAAAATACCCCTGGCCATTATCTATTTAAATTTTAGGGGCATGATAGTGTCTTTTTCAAGCCATTGTACAGTTTATGTCATTTTGGGAATAAGTTAAAATCGTTTTGTCAGTGATTTTTTATCTTTACCGGAGCTTACCATTGCAGTAATGTTAACACTAAAAGAGTAGATTTAACTGCATGAGCAAGCTGATCTTTTTCACTAATGTCTGAAAGTTGGCCCAGCAGAGCACCTGTTTCTGGAAGCACGGACGCCAAGCCTCCATTTACTGGCAGCTCTTTGATTTTTGCTTGAGTTTTTGAAGTGATGCCAGACACCACAGAGTCAATGGAAATCTAGATACTTGGGAGTAGTGGTGTTTTTTAGAATCCTGGATTTTGCAAAGATCTTAATCTGGATGTGCGGATCTGAGATTTTGACATGATAGTGAAAGGTAGATCTTTGACTGCATGGATTGCCTCCTGGCTTTGTTAGTGAGTATTGGGTTATTTAAGTATGTGTGCAACTGCCTCCATTAGCGCTAGATACATAATACCTGTCTGCGTGAGAGAACGTTTAGGTGCTTCTGTCACAGTCTATATGGGTGTTTTAGTGTCTGTCTGCTTTTATACTTAGGTGTGTCAGATTAAAGTCTGTATGGCAAGGTGGATGTATAATTGAGCACATGGGTCTGTAGGACTGCATATAACTCACTGAAAATTCAGATACATGTGTTACCTTTTAAGCACATACCACCCTGCCCTATGGCCTAGCCACAGGCTACCTTAGTGGTTAGTTATATGTGGTACAAGAGCAGTTATTCCTTCTGTAGGACTATTAAATATGAAGGTTGGCCTAACAGTAAAACTGCATGCAAGGACTCAAGTATAGCAGGCTCGAGACATAATCCAAGCACTACTTCTCTGCATGGCAGACTTGAAAGTATCCATTTTTTTTAGCAGATATCTGAATGAGTGTCTCAGTTCCTATGTGGGGCTGTGATTTGATATATATGTAAGTTTTTTAGTAAATGACTGCCTCTCTTTCAGACATGTATTCTTTTGTAAATGTGTCTGGAAGGGCTACATGGATTGCCTCTTGGGTGTATTAGTGAGTATTGGGTTATTTCCAAATCTGGGCAGAGTTCGCCGGGTATTTGTCCGTAGTGTGCAATCATCGCGAACGACACCATGCACAGCGCAAGTGGACGCTGCTTCCTTTCTGCCACTTGAGTAGATATTTTACTCGAGCGGAAGCTTTCTCATTGCGAACGGAGAGTTTCTCAACGCGAGCGGTCCAGAGAAATCTGACCGCTTGTGTTGAGAAATCTCGCCGGGAGGTTGATTTTCCACGCTTGTGCTTGCCAACATAACGTTGATGATCGCAAATGAGGAAAAATCTCGCTGGTAGGTGGATTTTCCTCGCTCGTGCTCACCAACTTGACGTTGACGAACACAAGCGAGGAAAAAAAATCTGCTCCACTAAGCAGAGTGGAGTTTTTCAGAACTCTGCGAGCGGAGCGGAGTTCACCGTCCAGGCTTAGTTATTTCAGTGTGTGTGCAACTGCCTCCATTAGGGCAAGATACAGATCAGCTCTGCCTGTCAGTGTGAGTGAATGTTTAGGTGTTTCTCTTAATATGTCACTGGGTGTTTTAGTGCCTGCCTGTTTTTCTGCTTAGTTATGCGAGATTGAAGTCTGGGTGACAGGGTGGATGTTTAATAGGCCACATGGGTCTCTAGAAGTGCATATAGCTCACTCAATCTTCAGAGTACATGTGCCATCTTTTAAGCACATAGCACCCTGTCCTATGGCTTAGCTACAACCTACCTTTGTGGTCAGTTATATGTGGTGGAAGAGGAGTTGATACCATGTGTAGGATTTTCAAATGAGAAGAGACCACTAGCAGTAAAACTGCAGGTACAAGCTCAAGTATAGCAGGCCCGAGACACAATGCAAGGGCTACTTCTCTGCATGGCAGACTTGAAAGTGCCAATTCTTTAGCAGATATATGAATCAGTCTCAGTCCCTACCTGGGGCTGTGATTGCATGTGTGACATGTATCTTTCTCTATATGTGTATGTAAAGGGCAGGGTGGATTGCCTCCTGGGTGTATTAGTGAGTATTGGGTTATTTAACTGTTTGTGCAACTGGCTCCATTAACGCTAGATACATATCATTTTTGTCTGTCTGTATGAGTGAATGTTTAGGTGCTTGTCTTACTATCTCACTAGGTGCTTTAGTGTCTCTCCGCTTTTCTACTCAGACATGTCAGATTGAAGCCTGGGTGGCAGAGTGGATGTATAATTCAACACCTGGGTCTCTGGAAGTGCATATAGCTCACTGAATCTTCAGAGTACATGTGTTACCTTCTAAACACATAGCACCCTGCCCTATGGTCTAGGTAGCACTCTCATGAGATGTTTAAGCAAATGTGCCAGTACATGATTCTCTGCTTTGAAAGCTCTATCGCTCTCTAAATCTGTACATATATATCTAAATGAATATCTCACTGTCTGTATTAGGAAGAGCAAAGGCATATAGGCTTCTGTACAACTGCCTTGCAGACTGTTGGATATATAACTAGTTTGTGAGTAAGTTGGTGAATGTATAACTCAATCTCTTTGTCTGCCAGTGGATGAAAGAGACCATATATGCTTTGGAAACTTCTAGTTCTCCTGCATTATGGGAACTATAGCGTATCTAATGCTAGCAATAAGAGTGTGTGCATGCAAATCTAAGTAACTAAAACTCGAAACAACAACTTTCACTTTTTCAAGCACAAAAAACCATGCTTTATGGCATATCTACAACATATCTCACAGCTCAGTTATTAATTGTAAAACAGGCAGTCAGCACTTCAGAAAGAGATGTTACATGCAAAGTCAAGATGGCAGTGAGACTTCACAGGGTCAGTCTCTAAAAGTAAACCTGACCCTTGTTTAAACAGTGCATGTTTAACTATGCCTAACAGCCTCGTACTACAGATGTGACTTAGTACTAACTTAAAGAAAGTATCTCACCATCTAATCATATACAAACTTGCCTTATATTTTCGAAAGAGATACGCTAAAGAATATCTAATATACAGCTGACAAGCTTTACAGGTTCATGATTCAAATACGCCTACAGTACATGTTTTCCTCTTTCAAATTCTGAGTGTTCTTGTCCTCTTGTACGATGGAATAAATAGGACTACAACTCCCAGAATGTAAAGAAAAACATTCTCTGTGACCAGCAGATCATGTATACACATATAAAACTTTCACATCTTCAAAGACACTATTACATATAACATTAACCATTAGAGTACAATATTTTTTTCTACCATTTAGAGAATGGAGTAAAGCAGCACAAGGGAATATGGAACTCCTTGGCAACACATTGTGAACTAACTTCACAGACACCTACTTTTCAGCGGACACAAACTGTGTCTTAGTCTCCTAATAATAAATGTATAAAAGCACTCATACTACCAGTCAAAAAACATCTCATTTACTTTAAACACTTTTATATACATTTCAGACTCTTTTTTTACAATCTCACATACACATATACCTCTTAATCAATATTTTTGCTTAAAATGAAACTTAATTCACATACCAGAAGATTAAGTTCTTGATCAAATAGCTTTATTTGCTCTTATTAGATAGATGCAATAGTCTTAGGGTTTGTAAAAACTCAGCATAAGAATGGCACACCACTCTCATACAAAGCAACCATAAATGGCAACCTTTTCAACTTTGCACTGTCTGAAACTGCATACAGCAGCAAATTAAAACATTCCTTCCATAGTTAAGTGCTGTAACTGCACTTCTCAATTGTTATTATTTATTAAGCCTTTCACTCACTTTTACAAAGACCACCAAAATCCATGCCTAATTGTGCATTATCGCGGCTTCATCGCGATCATCGTGATGAATTTGCAAAAACAAACGGGAGTTCGAAAACATATTTACCTTCATACTTTATAACTTTAACAGTACACTACTGATCCAGCGCTACACTTTATCAGGGATCGATACTGATCAATATTTCATACAAATGGCCCATACACATTCACTCAACTCATAAATCCCTGTTGCGCTGGGGGTCAAGTTTTAAAGACGTGGCAATTGTTTCCTTCACAGATTCATGTTTATCATTTCTAAATACATAACTAAATTTATATATCAACACTCTTTCCTCTTGGTCGATGGACCAATTAGTTGAGTAGTTGATGGTAATAATAGGACTATCTAACTAGCTAAATAATCACAGACTCTCGGTAGGATTAATAAAGTTTATCTCAAATGTATGTGATTATTTAATGCTCATTACATACAGGTTACAAATGCAAACAAAGAATTCTCACAAGAGGGAGAGAAAACAATCAGCAAATGCAAAGAGTGTCATACTCATCATCAATTAACAATATGCATATGAAGGAGTGGATAGATGAAGAGACATAAGTTTCAGAGACAAAAATACATTTGCAAATGATTATGCAAAGTACGAGTCAGATAAACAATACAAACCCAAAGGATCAGTGAAATACCACCCCCCTGGCCAAGGAGATGATGGGGGTCCCCTGAAATAGAGTCAGGGAACAAAGTTTCCCGGAATCAGGAATGGGACAGGGAGAGGAACAGCTAGGCCTCTCTGCAAACCGACAAACAGCGACGCATCACCCTCTCTCCTCTGCACCCTATCAGAGCTCAGCTACGCAAACCTAACCACACCCCCAAAGGCACCCCAGTTATACCCTAAAACCTACATGTCCAACCCACATAAGTTGAAACAATTCACAGGATTTAACTTTTCATTGGTCGGTTTGGGAGGTGGTGTATCACACCACCGTGATTTCATTCAAAACTTTTCATGCTCATTGCTCTACATCCTTTCTCATTACATCATATTTGACCAGTTTATTCAAGGTAGTACTTGTTACATTTCATCATTTTCACATATAATTCTCAGCCACGTCCCTGGAAGAAGTCTTGGGTCCCACGGCCAGTCTCATCTTTTGGCAGGCGAACAATGATCTCTAAGCTGGGCGATCTTGTACTCTTATTCTTCCTTTGCAGCGTTCAGCACTTCTATCTGTTAGGTCAGGTCATTCTTGCTCGCCATCCAGCCCCTCATCTATCCGTACAACTTAAGAAATTGCAGGCCTGTTCAGCTCACTATAGCGAATGGAACATATACATTCATTAATTACATGGAAATGCACTTTTCACTGTTTACCACCCACCTTTGCACTAACCCCTATTAATATTTTCCTAGCATAAGCCTAGAGCAAAAGCGGCATTATTTATTATCGTTTTAAAGCAAGATGCAAAAAATGCGAAATGCGGCCTGGACATGCACTAAATTTGTTTCTTTCGAAACGCAAATGTATAATGCGGCCTAGTTCTTTCATGCATTAGTTCACATTAGTGCACACATGCGCAAAAGCGGTTTCCCCATGTTCATGTGATTTGCATATTAATTTTTCACTGCACACTGTTAGTAAGTGTTATGGGGGTATCAATCCGAGCAGGTTTTCTTTTTGCAAAACCCTGCTCCATCACTACACTTTTTTAGCAAACCCTCACTAGGAAATGAAACCCCTTTCACAGTAAAATTAGTCTAAACACCTCACATTTATAAGACATAGTGACATGTGTCTTTACCTTGGGAGGGCAGCCGCCCGACCAAGCTATAAAGTGCTAGTGCAAAAAAACTATAAAGTTAAAAGACAATGGGATTAAAAACAGTGGATTAGCAGCTGAAAACCAATTTGTGCATACACCTATGCCACATCATGCCTGAATTAATTCATTCTTATATGTCCAATTCCTTCGTACTGTTACATGTGCTATGGACATGGGCAGTGTTGTCTACAGGATCGCTATTGAGTATTAGATCTAATTTTTCCACGTTACAGGTAATTGTGCAGATCCTCCGTGTTGTTAAGCCCTTTGGGAGATCTGCTATCAAGCTCTAGAATCATGCGAGATTCTAGTTGGCGCAAAGACCGTTCCCTATTCCCTCCTCTACGAGGGATGGGAACCGCCGCAATGACAAAATATTTCAGGCATTTTAAGTCATTATTGTGTTCAAAGTAATCGGATGGGAGTATAGATACAGCCCCACCAGTATATACAATTGAAGATTACTTTTAACATAAGTGAAAGGAATCCTGCAATACGTGTTCCCTTAGGAACTGCAAAAGAGCGGTTTGGGAGTATATCTATCGAAATTTCTATATTGAATTGCGAGTTAAGATTTATCTGGGTGAATAAAAGCCATGAGACTTTCTACACAGGCGATTTTTAAATTCAAGTGATATACGAATGGAGGAGAATGTGAGAGCCAAATGTGAATTGTAACTCGAAATAAAGGTGTTTTTAAATTGTAAAAACATACAACAGTAGGAAGAAGGGCTCATGCACCGATTCCTTTAGAATTAAGTTTAAGAAGAGCAAGAGCTTAATACCTATATTCAACAGGACATATTCAGTGGCCATATAAAGAGGGGCATAGAGAGACTGGAATTAATTGTGGTCTTGAAAAAGATGGATCAATAATAGAAACCATCGAAACGCGTCGACGCTAATTCTTCGGATAATTCACGGGAACACTGGGCTGTGCAGATGTGGTCAGATTAAGTGCATCAAGGCTCAGTGATTTATTTGTCCCAAAGGATATGCTACACAAATGACATATTGTACTGTCTAAATTTATTTCCTCTTCTCTCTTTCCTTTCCCTTTCTTCTTTATGTTAACACGTATAGAGTGACGTTTTTAGCTTCATTGTATTTTTATTTCACTGTTTTTTAAAAGATAATTTGTGCTATACTGATTTTGCAAATCAAGACAATAAAATTGTATACTAATGTTTTAATAAAACTTTTAACAATATTCGGAGTTGTATAACAAAAATTTTTTTTTAAACAGTTGAGTGTGGTTATAATTAGATGGGTAGTATTGTGTGATCTAACAGGTGTGCAGTGGTATTATACCACTTGTTTTATTATAAATATTAAGGGACAGTATATTTTCACTGTATTATTGTGTTCAAGCCTGAAATGTCTGGCAACTGGGTACGCTGTATCGTTATTTACGATCGCTCGTAGGTGTTGCAATATTCTGACATGCACCTGTAGCTTTGTGCTTCCCACATATCTTAGGCCACAGGTGCATGTCAGAACATATACAGCGTACTCTGTTCTGCAGTTGTAGCTGCCTTTGATCAAAGTTGCAGTGGGACTGAAAGGGGTCATATACTTTATGGTGTTTTCTCCAAATTTACATACTCTGCATGTTGAACATTTGAAGAACCCTTGTCTTGGCTGTAACCACATTTTTTTAGAGTGAATTTCAGGGCTACTCTTGACAATTTGGGACCTCATAGAGACACCCTTCCTGAAAGTGATAATGGGATTATCTGTTAGGTTTGGTGCCAGACCCGCATCTGTGAGAATGATTGGCCAATTCCGTTTGATGATTGACCTTATTTGTCTTTCCTGCTGGTTATAAGTTAGGTTGAGTCTAGGTGCATTTATTTCCTGAGAATCATCTATGATATTGTTTTTCGGTTCCAACAGTGATTCTCTAGATTTTAAGGCCACTTTGGCTACCGCCTCCTTGAGGACTGACTCACTGTACCCTCTGTGTCTAAATCTCATTACCGCCTCCTGTGTGCACTCATCTTGATCTTGTTTGGTACTGCGTATTCTTTTTTATTCTCAGGAGTTCCCCATAGGGTATACTCCGTACCAGGTGTTTGGGATGTGCACTGTCAGCATGGAGCATGGAGTTTCCTGCTGTTGTTTTTCTGTGTAGAGTAGTAGCAATATGTCCTTCCCTAATGAATACTCTAACATCTAAAAACTCGATGCTCTCTTTGCTAACATGTGAGGTGAATTTTAGATTTGCAGAATTAACATTAATGCTATTAATGAACAGAGTGGCACTTTCTTCATTTCCTTGCCATACAATGAAAACATAATCTATATATCGGAGCCAGTATTTCACATGCCTGGTGTACATGTCTGAGTGTGTAGCCCTGAGAGCCCGCTCCTCCCACCAGCCTACCATCAAACAGGCATAGCTGGGAGAGGAGCAGACCCCCCTCAGTTGTTTGTACATATCACTTCCAAACATAACGTAGTTGTTGTTGAGGCACCATGATATGCATTCCATCAACATTTTGTTATGTTCATAACATTCTACTGGCCTGGTATCTAAAAAGTATTTGACCGCCATGAGTCCTATTTGATGGTCTATGCAAGTATATAATGACTCTATGTCCAAAGTTATAAACATCATGTCAGCTTCCCACTGAATGCCTTTAACTTTTCTCAAGAAATCTCATGTGTCCTTTATGTATGTAGGGAGATCTTTGACCAAACTTTGAAGGAAATAGTCCATATATTGTGATATGTGTTCCCCCATACTGTTGATGGCTGATATTATCGGTCGTCCTGGAATTGGGCTGATGTTTTTGTGGATCTTCGGGATAAAGTAAATTATTGGAACCACTGGATATTCCACCCACAAAAATTTAAATTCCTCTAATGATATAAGACCATCCCGTTTGAACTGGTAAAGTTTTTTAGTCAGGGATTTCTTTGCTTTGTTGTATTCTTTTAAGTTGGATTTACCATAGCATTCTTGATCTGAGAGTTGCCTTTGTGCTTCTTTGACATAATCTGATTTTGGCCATATCACAATGTTGCCTCCTTTATCTGATTTTGTGACAACCACCTCATGATTTTTACTAAGTTTGTTGGTTAATTTGATGTATTCCATCTCTCTGTATTTCTTTTTCCGTTTTTTGTGGTTCACTCGATGGTACAGTTTCTTAATGTCCTCTGTCACTCTCTCATGAAATATGTCTATTGAGTCTTTAGGCATAGATGGAATGAATGTAGATTTTAATTTAAACGGGCTACTACCCGCCCATCGTTGCATGATTTCCATTTGTAAATGTAAATCCGTATTTGTAAAGCGCAAACTACTCACCCTTACGGGTCTCAAGGCGCTGGGGGCCGTCGTGGAAATTAAGTGAGCTATTGCCCAGAGTCACATGGTGCTGAGCTGAGCTGCCGCCAGAGCCGGGGATCGAACCGTGAGCCCTGTGCTCCGAAGTCAGCTGCCCTGGCCGCTGCACCACACCTCTCCACATTGTAGGAGCAGCTCCTGAGTGGAGCCTACTGATCTGTAGATCTCATTGTCACTGTTGGTCTCAGCGTTTTGTGTTTGTGCAGTGAGCAGTACAGGAATATCAGAGACTTGTAGATTGCTTTTATTGCCTTGCTGTGTTTGTTGTTCTATTCGATTTGCCTCCAGGCCGTTTTTGATCGTAAAAAACTTTCTGAGTTTCAGTTTACGAATGTAGCTGAACATATCAACTCTCGTTTGTGCATAATTAAAATCATTGGGTGGACAGAATGAAAGTCCTAATCTTAGCACTTGTTTTTCTGTATCTGTTAATTCCATTGTGGAAAGATTAATGATAGTTTTATCTTCTATTAAGTTCATTTGCACCAATATCTTTCTTTTTTGATTTGTATTTTTTACGTCTCTCTTTTTTACGTTTCTGCGCTTTCTAATTGCTGCTTTTGTTTGCGCGGTCTTAGTGTGTTCTGGCGGAATGTAGCTAAAAAATCAATCTCTTCCCCTAGGCCGAGTCGTCTGCCTTCCATTGTTCCACTACAGTGCTCATGCTGCCACTTTCTGAGCCTGTATCGCTAGTTAGGGAATTTCCGTCTGAGATTGACAACGAGTCCTTAGATGTGCCTGCATTTTGTTGCATTTCGGTTTCTGCACATTTTTTGGATTTGGTATTTAGCTTTAGCTTCTTAGCGTTCGCGTATTTACGAGCAAACGTATAGATCTGGCCCTGCTCGTAATCAGCTCAATCTCGCGCAAATTTATACACTTTACGGAGTTTGATTTTTTCTTCCTGCTTTTTAAGACGTTCCTGTATTTCTTTCCTGGTCTTAGTAATATATTCATTGGGCTCCAACTTGCTTAATTCATCATTTATTTTGACGATTTCTTTTATTAAATCTAAACGATCAGACTCAGCATACTTAATGAGTATACGGACAAGATTCATTGAAGCCTCGAGGTTACTTTCACCCCATTCCTTTAGCATGCTCGGGTTCGGGTTCTCGAAACTTGACGCCAAAAGGATCCTGAGCCCTCGAGGAACCCGTCCCGCTTCTTCATATTTCGTTAGTGATTAGTTTTCCCACCAACTGCCTCATTGAACTTCAGCCTTCTCCTGTCTGCTACTGCCACTTCACTTCCAAATGGTTAGAGTGTGGATTGTGGGCCACAGCTATGTCTTTTGGGCTAGAGAAGCTGCTAGAAAGTGTGCTATTGACAGAGACTTTGGTTTGTATATATATATATGAGTAAGTTACTCAAAATGAGTAAGTTACTCATTTTGGTATTCACAGAAGGCACTTACTCATCAATGAGTAAGTGCCTTCTGTGAATACCAAAATGAGTAAGTGCCTTCTGTGAATACCCAAATGAGTAAGTGCCTTCTGTGAATACCAAAATGGTAGTACGTTTAGGATTTTGTCTTAAGTTAGTTCTTTGAATCGGGCCCTATGTGCGTATATCTGCCATGTGTGTGTATATATACGTATACATACATTTATTTCTGTATATATATCATCAAAACGTTGCCCATAAATGAAGACGCACACAGGACAGGTGAATCCAGTGCATTCCCGCAGGATCCTTTATTCATTTTAAAACCAGCATACAGCATTGGAAATCTTCCTTGCCCAACGCGTTTCAGAGCTCCTGCTCCTTGATCACGTGCTGCATATGCTAATCATCAGAAACCACAAGTCCCGTGATAATTTCCTTTTTGAACGCCCTCCGGTGGGCTATTGCGATGGCCTGCTGGGACTTGTAGTGAGATTATACCCTTCGATGGGTTCCGCATGAAGAGCATTACATTCATACAGTTTCAAGCTCTTCAATGAGCCTCCAATGCGTGACCAGTTTATATTTTGCAAAACCTGTTCCTCTGCTTCCACGATTTCAGTGTATCTAAAATCTGCAGTCCACATTTCATTAGAGTGGTGGTGCCATCTTCCCGACCTGGACCAGCCGGGGTATTTCATCAAAACGTTGCCCATAAAAGATGACACACACAGGACAGGCGAATCCAGCGCATTCCTGCAGGATCCTTTATTCATTTTAAAATCAGCATACAGCATTGGAAATCTTCCTTGCCCAACGCGTTTCAGAGCTCCTGCTCCTTGATCACGTGCTGCATATGCTAATCATCAGAAACCACAAGTCCCGTGATAATTTCCTTTTTGAACGCCCTCCGGTGGGCTATTGCGATGGCCTGCTGGGACTTGTAGTGAGATTATACCCTTCGATGGGTTCTGCATGAAGAGCATTACTTTCATACAGTTTCAAGCTATATATATATATTACCTACTGGCGGTTGCCAGTAGGTAGTTATAGTTAGGGCCTAGTTTCCACAGCATTATTTTGACGTGGCTATAACTTTGGCATCATTTGCAATCTTCATGAAATTTCCCCCAAAAACTTTCAAAGTAGGTTCCGGTTGTCATGGAAAGTTTGGGGGTGATCTGTGCAGTGGGGACCAAGAAATAGGGGGGCAAAAAAAGTGTGCGTTTGTAATGTTAATTCCCATAGGAAGTAACGCGTTGTTGAACCTACAGCCTGAACCGCTGGACGGAATGAAACCAAATTTGGGAGTATGATAGATGTTGTTACGCAGATTGTGCTTTTTGGTGCAAATCCATCCAGTAGTTTTTGAGAAAAATGTAAGCTGACAATTATAGCTATATCTGTGGCTGCGGGATTTTGCAATGGTTTAGCGATGAATCGCGGATGCACTCGCCAACTGGAAACCTCTGATTGGCTGGACGCAACCAGAACAGAAAGTTGCGGCCACCATTTTATCATCTGTGGAATGGTTCCCGGGGCAAAGATTTGTGGGAAACCTAATATAAGGGGTCAGGGCGGTGATACTTTGACCCCATGTTTAAGAAATGGGAGTGATTATGACACAAGTTATGTGTCCAAAATAGGTGATTTTGATCACGCACGATATTTGCGAGAATGACGCGACCGCCGGCACGGTCTCCTGTGTACCATCGTGGGGTAGTCTCGAATATCACAACGTCCTCGCGAATATTGGTGGAAATATAAAAAAATATATCACTGAATCATTAATATGCATTGTTATTGAGAAATTGAGATTGTGATAAATCTTTTTATAGAGCTATTTAAATAGTGAGTTATCTAGTGTGATGGTTAGAATGAATTATAGATTTATAATTTTTGAATGTGGTGGTGGCTATTGAATTCCTGCTTTTGCTTTCCACATTTGCGGCGTAACTGCGGGGATCACAATGACACATGTTATAGCGATCTACGGCCTCACAGCAAAAACGGGAAAATAGGTTTAAGAGATGGTTATTCAAGAAATACACTAGAAAAACATGAGTTTGAAGTGTACAGCAATAAACCCGTAGTGTGTAAAATACTGTAATATTTGTATATATATATGTTTCTCACTTCATGGAAAAGGTGCAATCGTCGAGGTTAACGGAGATGTTGTGACATCCCGAATAACCGTGAAAAGGGAAAAAAAGATCTTAAAGATGGATTTTAAAGAAACTTAGTATCAAAACACGAGTTTAAGCATGTGATTAAAGAAGCATGTATATAGTAATATGTGTAGCGTAATGTTTTCAATGTAGTTTTTTAGTTCATATTTTTTAATGTGCTGGTGGCCGTTGAATTTCTACTTTTATTTTCCGTTCTCGCAACGTCTCAGCGACGTCGTAGCGAAGATTCCCAAAAACAAAAAAAAAGGATATTTTTAAAGAAAATTAACAATATTTTGGGTACTAGGGTGGATCTGACAAGAGCCTTTGTGTTGATTGCGTGTATACGACAGCTACACATAAGACCGGATGCAGAGTTTCAGGTTACTTAGAAATACCCTGTTGCCTTCGTCTGTAAAGTGCACTCCATCATTTCTATAAACTGCATGCATGTCAAAACGCAGATTATTGTTATAGATACAGCCCATACGATGGTCATTGAGGAATGCAGAAACAGTTTTATTAACATGTTTCCTGGCTTTGTCAATCTGTAGACAGAATTGATTTTACCACTTCCATTTCTGTCTTTGGCATATATTAGAGTACACCAAGACAATGTGTGGGAAATGCGACATCAGTTGTGCAAAGGTATCTTTCATTAGGATTTCCAGCCCTATCCCAGTCAATGTGCCTAGGTCATTGCCACCACAGTGCTCAATCATGAGGTGAGGAGCTCGGCAATCCACAAAAGATTTAACCAAAGCCAGCAACATCTGAAATTTTAACACTCCCTGGCCAAACCAAGGGGCAGATTTACAAGAAAGTGACGCATCTGTACAGATGCGTCACTTTCCCTGCGTCACCCTTAGAAACCCTTGCGCCACCATAGATGCGCCGTATTTACAATACGGCGCACTATGGTTCAAGGATTGACAGATGCGTCAGAAATTCTGACGCATCTGTTGGCGGAAAAGTCACGCATTGCTGGAGTCGCGTCGCAAGCACAACGCAACTCCTGCAATGCGTGTTGAGGCCTATTCCCACTACACTGCGTCACTACTTACGCCTGCTTCAAGCAGGCGTAAGGTTTTGATGCAGTGGCATCCTAAAAGTGGCGCAGTGAAATCTTGTAGATTTCACTGAGTCACTTTTACGAGGCCTTCCTGTATGGGAACACCCACCCTGCATACATTATACCTGGCGCAGGTATAATGTGACACAGGGCTTTACAACGTGACGCATCTCCCTAGATGCATCACGTTGTAAATAGGCCGCATTGTTTGCGCCGCTGTTGCGTCAAAAAAGTGACGCAACTGCAGCGCAAAAGTCACGCAACGGGCTTGTAAATCTGCCCCCAAGTTATCTCCACATTTGGCAAACCCAAGTCCCTGTCAATACCTCTGTTTTTCTGCAGCGTCTTTAGCCCAATAGATATAGGGGCGGATTACTAGTTTGGCAGTCTGCATGGCGCAAACCCAGCTGCGCCATGCCACCGTCATGCATGCACAAGTCTGTCAGCCGTATTCCGAGTTTCCCATGCAGATCCGCCACCGCCGGCTTGGCCGTTCAACCAGTGGTCTTGCGCCGGCCTCGCAATTTTAAAACCTGTCATTGGCTCATCGGTGATCCAGTAGTGGTGCAGACCAATAGGCATTACTGCACCATCTTCCTATGCCTATGTTATAAGCAACAAATCACAACACAATTCAAAATTTGAAGAAAAACGTTCATTGGCAGGTCCAAACACCTCATTTACATGAAGCAATGCAACAAATTGACACGTTTTTTGACCAGCTCATAAAAGAGCTTCAAAATGTAGACCACAATCCCTTTCGAAAAATACCAAAACGCTATTATCTTCTATCGTCCTCATCACCATAACCAGTACCCTGAGCACACATTCAGCATCACCCACAAACCACGTGTATCACTTCCTCATCTCTCTTCCTGCACGCTAAGCCACCACTTCATATCACCTCTTTTTTCATTCACAGTTCAATTCTCAATTGCACAACCCTGCCATGCCTTGCAAAAAACTGGCATTCAGCACACAAGAGCTCACTATCATGGTGGATGAAATCATCCGAGTTGATCCTCATATTTTCGGTACATTAGTCCTGACTACTCCTCACACACGTAAACAGGAGATGTGGACCAGGCTAGTCAACAAAGTGAACGGTGTTGGCAACATACTCCTCTCACAGGGAGATATCCGGAAGAGGTGGACTGACCTCAGGTCCTGCATCAAGAACAAGTATACCAACAATAACAAGGAGGCCCAAAGGACTGGCGGTGGCCCTCCCAGCGCACCGCTAGAACTACAGCCATGGGAGGAGAAGGTTTTGGAAATCCTACAAACTGAGGGAATGACTGGAATCCAGGGGGGAATCGACACTGGTAAGTGACTACAATACAAATGTCCCCACTACACATGAATGTGCCTGTTAACGAGACTGCCCAGCCTATAGACTTCTCCATTGACATGCAGTACTGAAACTATTGTATACAAATGTCTCTTTTGTGGCTGTGCAAATAAGGTGAAATGACTCATCATACACACATATTTAATGCCTATCCACATATGCAAATGGAGTCTGTAAGTTTAGGAACATCTCAACCTTTTGTACAACAGTCACTTCAAGAATTAACGATGATTACAAATGGATTACAACAACAATATTCACAACTGTACATAAAGGAAGTGTAACAGTATGGATAATGCAATGTAACGTAACTTCCATGAGGGCATTTTTTGAACTACACATGAAATAAGCGTTGTTGCTGTGACACTGCATATAGACATCTTGAGGCTCAGAACTATAAAAATCCCACCTGTAGCAGTACCATAGGTGGATATCCTGTGGTTCCAAACATGTATATGTCCCTGAACAGTGTACCTGCAACAGCCTTAATCTCATGTGGGAGTGGAATGGCCTCCTGTGAGTTCTAGTCATGTCAGAGATATTGTGCCGGAGATGTGTGGGTCACGATTACGAAAGCTATACTATCCCACATGTCCATGAGCATCACCTGAAGAGGCTGTCAATTGGCACACAACAACACTACTCCATCAATACACCCTGGGACATAGTCATGAAGACATACACTTGGAATGTTTGCAGCACACCATACACCAAAGCTTCATCAATAAACAACAAGAAACTTGTGTAAATGACTAAATGTGTCAAATGTGATGTTATTCAAACACAGTGTTTGTGGCATTCAAACATATAAAGTATAAATGCTAAGGCGTCTAAATTTCTACCAAATCGATATATAAAATCAGAGCTGTCAGTGTATCATGTAGATGGTCCTTCCACCAACCTACCCTTACAGAAGCAAAGCATGCATGGAAATGGAGAGGCACATATATCCAGAGTCAATAACAGACCATGTGTCCCTGGATGCATAGACGCGACTCACACATCACAGATGAACCAGAATGTCTGCCATCTACACTTTTTACACAAATTAATTAGAGCTACATACAATATTGGCAATTGTAACATCCAATCTCTGTGGATGGGCAAAACACTCTAGACTCACAGAGACAATCAAAGGTGGTAGTGCCCCAGCAATATGTCCAACATGGAACATGGAACAATGTTGTTTAACATCTCAGAACATCTGCAAACCAATTGCCTGGAGAATCACAAAGGAACTAGACAGCTGGAAGTCCATTAACGTGACAGTCAATAAGCATCACAAAATAATGTAGATCAAAGTGCACAACACAACAAAGAGCTGCAGACAGATAAGTATACAAATCAGCTAACGGAACATTGATTCAGGAACGTAGATTAAGCAGAGTAACCTCCCCCCTTCGACAAATGGTCCAGTAAATATGAATTGTCTGGGAAAACTAAAGGCAAAGTACTTCCATCAAATGATTTCCAAAATACATCTGCAACCATTTAGATATTTGAAGAAGATCAATGGCAAGTATATCTATCAATCCCAGACTTGACTTCTTTAACAATCCATTGAACCATTAGCGACTCGAAGTGACAGACACTGCAAACCTAAATCAATTTCTGATGCCATAAGAAATTCCACTGCCTATTGTATGAACTCTAAATTACAGACCTGGGGGCAGATTTACAAGCCCCTTGCGCCACTTTAGTGCCGCCGCTGCGTCACTTCTGTGACGCAACGGCGGCGTAAAGCCAGCGCCATGCTGCGGGGTATTTACAACGTGACGCATCTAGGGAGATGCGTCACGTTGTAAAGCCCTGCGCCACATGAAACATGCGTCAGGTTTCATGTGGGCGTTCCGGAGCAGGGGGGGGGGGGGCGTTCCGGCGCAGGAACGCCTCGCAAAAGTGGCTGAGTGAAATCTACTAGATTTCACTCAGTCACTTTTCCGACCCCGGTGCGTCTAAACCTTGCGCCTGCATGAAGCAGGCGTTAGGTGTGACGCACCATGTGCAAGATAAGCCGGGTCGGCACAGTGCTGGAGTTGCGTCGCGCCCGCGACACAACTCCAGCACTGCGCCAACGTTACGACGGCAGATGCGACACGCATCTGCATTTCCTTGCGCCATGATGCGCCGCATTGTAAATGCGGCGCATCAGTGGTGGCGCAAGGATGGTGATGCGTGTCGTAAGTTTCCTGGCGCATCCCTGCTGATTTGCAGGGATGCGCCAGGAATTGTAAATCTGCCCCCTGATCCTTATCTCCACCCAATCCTGGCATAAGTGACAACTAGACTGGCCTTCAATCATGTCAGTCGACCTCCCAATCAAGCTGCTGTGTGTCGATGCACGTTCTTCTGATGATACTAGTGGCTCCAACCTCGCTTGATGGAGCAATTGCAAGCCAGATTGACAAATTAGCTAATGGTTCAGTAATGGACTCATCAGCAGCACAAACTCCTGGGCCCCTGAGGTAGGTGAACATAAGCAAAGATCCAGTGCCCATTGAAAGGGACACCATAGACAGTGGAGAAAGGGCTGTATGCATCCAAACCAGGCAGGTCGAAAAGTAAGGGACCAATGATGCTCCAGTTCTCTCAAAACCATGATGCCGAATATCTGCAGCATCCTGCCATGACACAATTGAAGCACCTGTTCCTTAATCTGGACCATAGACGGTGACTCCATTGTTAAACAGTAAAAATATGAACAGACCACACTTATTTAGGAACAGCCACAATGTGGAGAGACCAAACACAGAGTCAACTCTCGAATTAAAGAAACTCAGAACCAACACAAACACAATGCAGAAGTATCAGCCATAGCCCGAACTGATAACATATGTCTAATAAGCAGATTCCTTAGGTCTATGAAGTATGACCACTGATGTTGCATATCTACAGACTGCACAAAGGACGAACTTGTGCAAAAATGACTGTGTTTCACTACACATTCATAACATCTGCCTCACGAAGGTCAAGCAACTAGATCTGAGAGCTACATCTTGTTTACGTAATCAGGCACTCAGGCCTCTTAGCTGAACGGAAATTTGCTTTCAAAGTAGGAATGGAGGGTCACAACAAACTCACTCTCACACCGTGTGCAGGAGGCAAAGTCAGCCTGTTTAAATATCATACGAGCCAGGTCAGCATCAAGACCGAGGTCATTCCCAATCGCATACCAAACATATTCATGGAATACAAAGCAGTCCGACCTCAGCCATTGGAAGGGCATGAAACAGATGATAAAGGAGTATAGTACTGCAACTTTTGATTATTAAATGCGAAACAAGGTCAACAGCAATTGCTAGCCTGTGAACTCCAAACATATCAACAAACAGATGTCAGTTGCACAATCAATAGACAAATACAACAGTGTTCAAAAAATACATTAGTTTATTACTTACGTTACAGGTAGGGTGAAGGTGGAAATACTGTGTTAGACAACCTAGGATCAACACTAGGATACAGAGAAGCTGGTCCATATGTCATGCATAATTGAAAAATAAATAACCGGATCATGTCTTACAAAAGACACTTTGTGCAACTACACAGCAAACTGACTGCCTACTACATGCACTTCAAAGTGCCCCCTGTCATAATGTGTAGCATGTGAAATGTATACGTTGCATGGCAAGGAATGAGATGATGTATGTCATCACCAAAAACACTACTGTAGATGTCAGTCTGTGTCAGTAAGCTCTTGTAACTTCACACATCAAAGTTGTAAGTTAGAATATGTCCAACCTCAGATACCAATTCCATTTCGAACTAACAGTTGTGTTTCTTTCACAGATGAGCCTATCCCTGATGCACGTCAAAGTCAGGCCAGGGACCAGAGTCAAATCACTGAACCTAAAGATACCCAGGAAGCCCTCAGTGATGACACTGACTTCGTAGATGATGACAACACTCCTGGCACTTCCAGGCAGCTCAGTCAGACAGACTTTGTTGGTCTCATTAAGCACACATCACCAACCACCACAGCTGGTACAACAACATCCACAACTAGTGCCGCTAGCACAGGCGGACCCATACGTAGCTTGCCAGTACCACCTGCTTAGGTGGGTAACATCAACACAGACACTGAGGAGGTGGGACAGAGTGGCAGCAGCCAGTCCTGTACAAAGGCAATGGCCACTGTAGCCAGATGTGCTGGAAGGAGAATTGTGCCCAACCCATTTGAGGACACTGAGGAGACTG
>CAWUFW010028789.1:0-20592 GCA_963921515.1 Calotriton arnoldi | reverse complement strand
TTGTTTTTCGGGGCAAGTCCGGCCCCGCCACGCGCACCAGCTGTGAAAAGTGCGCCCTTCGTTCTTAGACTGCTTTGTTGAAGAATATATATATATATATATATATATATATATATATATATATATATATATATATATATATATATATGTATGTATGCTGTACTTACTAGCTTTGGGATATGCCCCCTATTATAAAATGTATCTCCTTGTTGTACAATTCAAAGAGGGCACAGGTTAGAACTGGGTCCATAATATCGAATCCATTTGATATTGAACAAGGCACCCAACAGGGATGCCCCATGTCAGCAATTATTTTCACACAGGCAATGGAGCCACTAGTTTGTGCACTATGACAACATTCTGCGGAAATGGGTTTCAGGGCATATAATCAATGACATGTAGTCTTGGTATACGCAGACGATGCGCTGATCTACCTGCGCAGGAATGCGGCAGTCCTGCCTAAGTTAATGGTGCTGTTGGACCGATTTGGGCGGACAACTGGGTTGAGGGTGAACTGGGACACATTTCTCCTATTCCCTATGACTCCTGTCCAAAGAAGAGACCTACCCCAAACCCCACTCCCCTAGTCCTGTGATATCTTTAAATATCTGGGGGTCCAGGTGTACCACTCGACTGAGATTTTGCTAGATGGAAATTTGGGCAAGGTGATAGCCAACACCCAATCTTCTCTATTATTCTGGACGGAGATACCGCTCTCACCCATAGGGCGTATAGCCATTTCTAAAATGTTGTTCCTGCTCAGACTGTTGTACTTTTTTACTGCCCTCCCCTTTCTACTGCCCTGGAAATTCTTCCAAGACCTCCAGTCACTGCTGATATTCTTCTTATGGGGTAAAAATAGGAAACAAGTTTCACTTGCGAAAATGTGCTCTCCAGTGTCCAAAGGGGGACTAGGAGCCCCTAACTCTGAATACTATTACGCGGCTGCACAACTGCAGTGGCCAATGCATTATCTGGCCGGTCACAACGTTATGGAGTTGGGGTGCTGGACGATCAGGACATGCCAATTTACTATGCTGGAGTGTCTGTTGGGGTCGGAGACCAGAATTCCGAAGAGATCAGGGAACATCCTAATGAACACTGCCCATTTCTGTTTGTCTCATTATCTGCATAGGAAGCAACCCTTTCCTCCTTATGCCCTCGACTTACCCCTTTGGGTGATGCCTGGCTTTGCACCACTGGGCCCTCGCCCGGAGGTGACGGACTGGACTAGTGTGGGTATCAACTCATGGGGTGACCTGTTCTCGGACTCAATTCTCTGTAAGTATGAAAGCCTGTTTGACAACTATAGGATACCTCCTGGATCCTTTTTACTATAAGTTTCTCTCACACACCAACTGTACAAAATATGGGGCAGGACACAGGATGAACATAAGTTTTCCAGACTCCTTCAAACACTACTGGTACACGGCTCGGGCCGATGGGCCATTACAATGCTGTACAATTCTATGAGACTGGAGGGTGTGACCCCTTTCACGGTGATCAGGGCTCAATGGGATGCCGCACTTTCGATAACATTAATAGACAAACAATGGGAGCAATGTTTGGGGATTCCTAAGATCATCTTGATAAATGCTAGGCTCAAATACCCACAATTTAACTACCTACATCACAGATATATCACCCCACAGATTGGCATGACTGTACCTCGGCTTCCCAGATATCTGTCCCCGTTGCCACGATACCATAGCCACATTCTTGCACATGGTGTGATGGTGCACATGATTGATGACGTACTGGGCGGCAATTGCAGACACACTCACTGAGGCCATGGGCAAGATGATTACATTGAACGGACCACACTTTCTGTTGGGTATCACCTCATGAATGGCAAAATGTAAAACCCTAAACTAATTTTTAGATCTGGCAATGGTACTAGCTAAACGGAGGCTTGCAATGTGCTGGAAATCCCACTTAGCCCCTCCCACACAAACATGGCTTACCGATCTGCATAGAGCCCTCATACCCGAGCTCGAGATGTCCCATGGTAACATACCGGGCCGTACGATTACACCCAACCTCCCTGATTGGAAAGCCTACCTCACGCTAATTGAGTCAAAATTATCAGGCGCTCCTACATGACTACCTGACTTATAGTACCTCACCACAGACACAGCAATTATGGGGAGGACACAAGTCACTGGGAGCTGCCCCACTCCCCTGGCACAACCTCCATCCTCTGCCTACCCCATCATCCCCCTACACAAGGTATAATCCAGATTTGCCAATGCGTTGGTGCTCATACGTCACACCACCACCCCGCACACGAACAGTGAAGGTCCGCAACAACCCAGTTGGAAACAGATGGACACGAAAATTATGCCTATTGTTTAGAATATTTCTTGATGTGCATTGCGGTGACTGCTAAATTTGTTCATGAACAACTATGGTATGGAATGCACGATGTAGCACTGAACACTCCTGCACTTTTATTGTATTTATGCTCCTGTCAATGTTATTACAGGGTTATATATTGTATTGATGCCATGCACCATCGTATGCTCCCACTGTGACCGGAGTTCTGTACGCTTCTTTGAAAATTAATAAAGAAATATTTTAAAAAAGAAAAACTGTGTTCACTGAATTTCGGGGATATTTTTAAACGCAACTTCCAATTTATATAAATTTTAGCCAGAACTTCACTTAAACTGTTGCTCTTTCAGTTATTATATTTTACATTCTAAATGCATTTTATGATTGCTAAACAATTCAGCACTGTTTGACAAATCCGCACAAACTTTGCACATCCCTGGCTAAACTGCCTAAGGTTTGACATGGCAAATTCTGTGCAGAAGGACAAAAGAGTTAATGGGTTGGTAAAAAAACCCAAAAACAACATTTTAACTCCCATGGGAATTTTTGTTCTCCGCTATACCAAAAACCTCTGAACTGAATATATTCAACGTTGGCATGAAAGTAGAACTGTACATGGAGGAGAGACTGTTTTGATTGGTTTGGCATAAATCTATTCAGTTGTTTTTGAGATATTGGTATTTGAAAAAGGTGTTATGTGGGCATTTAAAAGGGAGAGCTATCTTGACGGTCAAAAAAAGTTTTTTTAATTACCTGAAACTTGAGAGCCACTCTATGAATTTCGATGAGTTTTGGAAAATGCTATGGGCCTTATTACGATGTCGGTCAGACGAGTGTCCGACAGACATCATATCGGAATGGAAACTGCCCGACTAGTAGTCGGTGGTTCCACCTGACAAATTAGGATGCAGCTGCCCTGTCATGTTGTTCCTACAAATCGATATGGGATCTGCGAGTTTAGACACCATAAACTAAGGGATTGGTGTCCAGACTGATTCCAGGCACCCCGAAAGGATATGTTAGTCTGTGGAACAGCTATCTCACAGTGCCACTATGAGCCCCGCTTACCAAGGAGCGAATAGTTTCTGGCAACTATAGAACATGACAACCCTGACCCCTCAGGAATCGTGGAAACAGTACAGTACTTTTCTCCCAGTCTCTCGTGCTTATTTTGTCTCGGAGAGATGCACAGAATAAATGATGGGGACATTTTCAATAAGTATTTATTGAACCAGCGTCATTCTAGTATAAAATACGTGTGCTGCAACAACCATTAGACATAAACAGATGTATACTGTTATGAGCACAAATAGAGTGAAGAAAAGGTTCAATTCTACCATAGTGCTAAAACAATGAATATATGCAGGCATATAGATACATAACAGTAATAATGCCTACTCCTACGATGTAGAACCTAACTAGATGTACCTACAATGTACCTATCATGTATGTAGGTGTTGTAGGAAAGTAGGATCTGCTTCTTATGGTTACCCCCACTTTTTGCTTGATGTCTCACTGTTTTTGACTAGTCTGACTGGGATCCTGCTAATCAGGACCCCAGTCTATCTGCTTTCTCCCTTAAATTGACATACAGGTACTTTGGTACACTCCAGATTGGATACTGGGGTACCCTTGTAAGTCCCTAGTATATGGTACCTGTACCCAGGGCATAGGTACCCCAGAGGCCTCCCATGGGCTGAAGCATGTATTATGCCACCCATGAGAGGCCATGCAAAATGGAACTCCAGGTCTGCTACTGCAGCCTGTGTAATATGGTGCTTGCACCACTTACTTTAGATATAGGTTCACTATATCTATAGGTCACTACACTTAAAACTTATAAGTCACCCCTATAGCAGGCCTTATCAATCCTGAAGGCAGGGTGCTGGGTTTTATGTGAGAGGGTGCCCCTACATGAGCAGAGCCTCTCTGCAGCCTTCGGAGACCATTCTCCCGGGTTGTCTGTGACTCAGCAGGACATATAGGTAGAGGTGCATTGTAACCTCGCGGTAAATGCTATCTCGAAAACGGCTGCATAGAAACATATCGTGTTTGGTATCAAACACCTTGGAATCATACCTCCACAGCAGTCTCTGGTGTGGAAGGTATGATTCCACCCTTCAGAAGCGAGCTTTGTGGGGTCACTGGTCTAACCGGTGCCAGCCTTCTAGACCCGGACAGTATAAAATGGATGCTGCCGACCAGAGACACATTTCTGCCTTCCTGCTGCTGAGCCAAGCTCGTGCAGAGGAAGGCAGCACAATAGGCATCCTGTCACAGGGAGGTGTGACCACCTCCCAGACAGGGTTTAGTGTATTGGGGCTGGGTGGGTGCACTCTGAGAGCGCCTGAAAGTCTGCACCTGGGGCACATTTGGTGTCCCTGTACATAGTCCTGCTCAAACCAGTTCTGGGAGCCATTGGCCCCTGCTCTGGTGCAAAAATGGACAAAGGACATGGGTGTAACCACCCCTCTGTCCTGACCCTCCCCTAGGAGGGTCCCCCGAATCTTTCCAACCCTCTCCCGTGGGTACATAAGGGCTTACCTGGCAGTAAGACTTTGGATTTTACGTGGACAAGATTCTACAAGAAGAAAACACTACGCTTCGACCGTCTGGACATGCTGGACTTTGCAGGACCTCCATTGGGCTCGACTTCGTCTCCCTTTCCGTCCAAAGCCTCGCCTGTGTCCGTGCTCCATACAGGCTCTGTGCAGGACCCTGTGGAACTCCAAGACAACTGAAGAATCTCCCTTGGGGTGAAGGAGTCACTCCCCTGCATTCGCAGGCACCGTAACGCATCTGACTGGTCTGCTGATCCTGAGTTCTTGCGGACTTCGAAGGCTCCAGCAACACAGGAGGTGGGTTCCGAAAGTCCCCGAGGTCGAGATGCCCTCTCACCAAGTTTGAGGCCAGTATCCCTCGTGGGGACCGCATAACCTGTATCTCTGTTCACTGCATTCATTTGCAACTGCATATGCTTGTTGTCATGCAACAATTCTGTGCATTGAGCTATTTGTAGCTCCTGCCCCAGCGCATATTTTCTACAAAGGACTCCGGCCTCCTTGCACTCCGTGCCCTGCTAGCTGTTGTTCTGTGAAACTGCCTGAGGTCCCCTCGCGACTCCTCTTCCTCCGGCCTGTGGGTCCACTTGAGGGTCAACACTGCTTTTCTTGGGCTCCCCTGGTTTCTCCAGGCCTGCCCTGACTCCCCTTGCTGTGGTGAGTCCCCTGGTCCTTGCTGACCATCTTCGTGGGTTGCCGCTGCCACGCGTTGTTGGTGCTCCCGCCAGACACCGACCCATCAGCACTCGACATCCTTTGTGGGACAGCTCGTATCCGGCTCCTGGTTGTCCTAGATGTCTCCTGGTCCCTGCATCTGAAGAGTCAAGCTCCCCATCAACGCACCTGAAGCACCTGACATCGGTGGGCATTCGTCTACTGAGCCCCTGGTCACTCTGGAGTGACCCAGACTCAGTCCCCTCTGCTTTCAGGTTCCTTCCTTCCAGAATACAGGCTTGGATTCTACCGGGCCCTTTTCACCTTCACGGCAGCAGTACTTCTTTGCAGCTCTCCATTGAGAACGACAGCAGTTTCCGATGCCACTTCAGACCTATGCACCCGGCTCCTCTGGGATAGGTAACTCGGGTACTTCGGTATCCATGGGTGGGGTGGCTCTTCAAACTCTTAAGTTCCAACAGGTTTGCTCGAAGTCCTCCTAGAAGGGTCCTTAAACTTTAAAAGGGTAACCGCGACTTTCCCATAGAATTGTACGGAGCCCGCGGTCGTGTTCCCACACTGCACCCGGCCTCCGTGGGGTCCCTGTCTACTCACCTTGGGTGGTTCCTTGGGGTCCCAATGATCCTACGTGCTCCAGACCTTGTCTTGATCTCAGTCGTGTCTGTTATACCACTATTTTAGTATATGGTTTGGTCTCCCTCTGGAGCTCACTGTGTATTGTGCTACTTACAACTGTTCTATTGATCTAGTATTGTGTGCTTTGTGTTCTATCTTCTCTACTATAGAGGATAGTAGAGAGTGTTATATTAATAAATACATATTTTTATATAACTACTCTGTGGTTCTCCTTCATTTAGTCATTCAGGAGGTGATATTCTGGTAAAACAAGCTGCTTTACATTCCTTCAAGATTAAGCCTGAAGGCTGCTCTCCACAGCTACCACTAGGATAGCTTTCTTTTTTTAATTTTTTTAAAAATTATTTTTATTTTTCAATTCATAGCATATAATACAAACACAATCAATTAAACCTCTAGTACAGAATTTAAATTCCACAGTATAACAAAATTATATATATTCATACCGATATCTCCATATGATTAAGCATGGGTACCCAAATCTGTACCCCCAATTTTTTCTTCTTCACTGATTTCAAACAGTACAAACTATATTCCAAATTAAATAAATTATAAAACTTTGCTTGCCACATCGCAAACGATGGGGCGTCAGGTTGGAGCCAGACTGAAGCAATACATAATCGAGCTGCTGCAACAGCTATGAATATAAGATACCTAAATGAATAACCAGTCTGACCTGTTTTAGTACCCTCTCCAACTCCTGTTAGCATTACCTCTTTAGAGATAAGCACATCAACCCCAGTAATTTCCATTAGAAACTGCTCAATGTAATTTCTAAACTGAAATAATCCTACACACTCATAGAATATATGTACAATATCCGCCTTTTGCGTATGACATCTGAAACAATTCCCATCGTGGGCCCCCCCCCACTTCATCATTTTTACAGGGGTATGATATAGATTGAATAAAGTCTTATAATGTTGAGTTCGTAAATTTGCTGTCAGAAGAACTCTAGCAGCCGTATCAACTGATTGTTGCACATATTTATCTGCGGTCCCTAACCGTGCCCTCCACTTCCCATCCTGATTCTCTATATCATCCGGTTGGGTTTCAATAAGTATTCCATATAGTGTCCCTATCTTGACTCTTTTTTTAACTGCCTCCACTAGAGTATTGGGGGCTATCATTAAATGTCTGTAATGCTTAACTAAAAAATCTCGTATTTGTAAATATTTAAAAAAATAATTTTTAGGCAACTTATATCGTTCTGTTAAGTCAGAAAAGGAAGCGAGTACCCCCCCACAATATATATCCCCTATTTGTCTAATCCCATTATCTCGCCAACTATCCATCTTTACATCCCAAAAAAATGCAGGGAATATAGCTGTAGAATTCAGTGGTGTATAATAATTTATCCGAGTTATTGAAAACATTCTACATACTATTTTCCAAGCCTTATATGCTGTAATCATAATTTTGAACCGTGTTCTCTTGAAATAACTGGGTTCCAAAAATTTGAATAAAGCATTTCTAGCCTGTGCCCCATCAACATTTGATATATATTAGGTGCTTCTGCTAGTTGTCCTTCCTCTCCAGTCATAAGAAACCGCATATTTTGTAAGAGGCATACTAAATAATAGAACATAAAATTCGGTACAGCCCATCCCCCTCGCTCTAGTGGTAGTGTCATATATTTTAAAGCTCGTCGAGCTTTCTTTTGGCCCCAAATGAACCTATCACATAGAGATTGTAGCTTCGATACTTGCAGTCGTGTCAACTCCAACGGAACTGCCCTGAAATAATACATAGCCTTTGGGAGAATACACATTTTAAGCACATTGCATCTCCCAACCATTGACAAATGCAGACATTCAACCCTATCCAATTGTCGTTTGGCCGAAGAGACAATATCACCCCAATTTACCTCTACTAAGTCTTGAAGTGACATCCTAATTTTAATACCCAGATACCTGGCTTCGTCCGTAACCCGTCCTTCTCCAGGGCATGCTCCTTCAGAGCATACGATCTGGGTTTCGGATGCATTCAACTTATATCCAGCCACTACACCAAACTTCTGGATTAAGTTCTCTATCTCAATCACTGCTTGCTCTGGGTCAGATGTTGCTACCGCTATGTCATCAGCATAAGCTAATACTCGCACTTGAAATTGCCCACAGATCATAGATTTAATCCGTTTCGTTGCTTCCAACAATACTAACAATGGGTTAATATATATGGCGAATAATAAGGGCGAACATGGACACCCCTGTCTTGTTCCCCTACTAATGTATACCGGGGCCGATTCCCTGCCCATTACACATATTTTAGCCCACGGAGATTTATACATGGTTTGTATTGCTCTCATAAAACACGGCCCAAACCCGATTTTAAGCATGACGGCCCATAAGAACGACCATGACACGCGGTCAAACGCTTTTTCAACGTCTAAAAAAATTATGCCTACGTTTTTTTGCTGTACATTAGCATAGTCAATCATTGCAATCACTCTATTTAAATGATTAACTGTACCTCTGCCAGACTAAGATTGCATGCTGTAAGGCTAAGATCAATAGGATTTGGAGTTAGGAAATTGCTGGTCAATATAAAATCCACAAAGAAGAAAGGTATGAGTATGGGGAAGCTACAGGTCGGTGTTTGGCCCAAAGGCTTGGAGGTAGGCAATCGGTACAGAAAATAGAGTCATTGCAAGATGGCAAGGGGAGAGTGGTAGAAACTGTGGAAAGAATATTGGAGGTGTTCCGCACCTTTTATAAAGAGCTATATACACAAGATACAGTGGACAATGATAATATAGAATCATTTCTGCAAACAATTGATTTAGTGGGTCTTGGACAAGAAGAGCGGGGAGCTCTAGAAGCCCCGATAACAATGGCAGAACTTGAGGAAGCGTTGGGCTCGTTGGCTGGGGGCAAAGCGGCAGGGCCAGACAAATTATCATTGGAGGTATATCGAATACTCTTCCAAGCAATAAAGGATGATATGTTGGCTACATTTCTAGAGGCTCAAGCTGGGCACCCACCATTGTCGTGGGACGAAGCCAACATTGTGGTTTTTAAAAAGAAAGACAAACCTGCGAAACTGCCAGGGTCGTACAGACCAATATCACTGATAAATGCGGATGGCAAGGTGTACTCAAAAATTCTGGCAGCTAGGCTCGCTCAAGTAATTACTTCATTGGTTTCTAGACACCAGCACGGCTTTATACCTGGCAGGATAGCTTTCTAAAGGTTATCTTTGACCTCATACATCATAAGGGTCATTTGGACTGGTTCAGGGTGCCCACTTTAACTAGTGGACAGCATATACCAGGCCAACGTCTCACAGGTGTGCAGCCAAGAAACTCCTTAGGATAGAGCCAACCCCATTTCCTGATGTGGGAGAGCGAAGGACCCCGTATTGGTCTTGAGATGGACACTCTGCAAGGGATGTCAGACCACTGCGTGGTGGAGTGTCTGCGTGCCTAGAGCTCAGCGTCTCACATCAGCGTGTCAGCATGGAAGTCATTCTCCTCTGGTTTGCCCAGTGAAGATGTAGTGCTTATATACTTGAAAGGTACCCTCAGGGGTTCTACCTAGAAGTGTACCGTGGGCATGTCGGGCAAGGATGACGATAGAGGTGACCCTTATACAGAGTTATTATGCAGAAGATGGTAATCCTGCTGAGATACTGAGAAATCCTCATGCGTAATACATGAGGCTAGTTTTTTGGAGAAAACCACACGACAGTCATGTAGCACCTAACTAGGTAAAAGGTCAGCGTCAGACCCATTATGTAGAACAATAGTAGGAAAGATGTAGGTAAAAGGTCGTTTAACTACTTAGGCTTATATTGGGGTACATTTGGGTTCATAACAGCCCATGAGGCAGTTGAAAACATCCATTGTTCCATTGCGGCTTGTGCTATGGCCGGTAAAGGGCTGCAGCACAAGCCGCATTGGAAAAATTGATGTTTTCAAACATTCATGGACCTTGTGCCAGGCATCATGTGGTGCCTGGCACAAGGGGTAGGTATGTTTGGGGGGCACCACAGGTGCCCCCAGGCCTCATAGCAAAGGCATCGGAGGGATGTGAGCCCTGCTAGGGGGCCCCAAAGTCTGTTTTCAACAGCCTTTCCATGGCGGTCGGACCACCATTGAAAGGCTACCTGAAAGGGACATCGCAATCCCAACGGCGGTACCTGATCAGTCACTGCCCCTATTGTAGGATATTATGCTCCGACCGATGGTTACGGGCTCCTTGAGCCCGTCAGAGGCATCAGTCGGTTCCTCTGCCCGCTGCCTCCAACTGCCCACATCATAATGCTGCAGTTGGACCGCGGCACCAGTTGTCGGTCGGACCGCAACCGATGGCCTGTTGGTTGCGATAAGACCGACATCGTAAGAAGCTCCTTAGTACTTTTAGTTTACTAGTTGTATTTTTAAAGTTGTTAAGGATCAGTTAAGGGAGGGGCACAATTAATTGGGGGAGGGTAAAACAATTTAAATTTACTATTAACTTGGCCTGGGCAGGGTTCGCAAAATCATGCTACGCAAATGTCTGTGAAGTGGTTAAAAAACTCCACCCGCTACGCGGAGTTCTGCGGCCAAGCAGAGATTCACAGCAAACCCATTCGCTTTGCGTTTAACATCAAACCCAACACAGAATACGTCCTCACACACAAAATGGCACGCAAACGGCAGCCTGTAGTTTGCATGGGTACGGCCATCTTGGTTTTTATCTCTGTTCATATGCTGGGCCTGTTTTTCAATCCCTTCTTAATCTTTTTAATAATCCACCCTCCTAATTCATCTACCCCTCATTTTTATTTATTACATTAGTGTGTGTCTTTGTGTCTGTGTATTTTACGTTTTTTTCTGACTTTTTGTATTCTTGTTTATTTTTCCCTGTACTTCTTATTTCTTCCTTCCTTTTCCTGTTACTTTTCTTTACCCAACTCTATGCCATGGCAACCAGGGGAGCGGCAGCACCAGGCCCTTCCGAACATCCAACAGCCGCCTCCCTTGCAGACAGCAGCGCCACAAAGGGGGTGCACCCTCAGGCAATCTTTTGTTAGGCGTCCCTTCCCGTGTTTTCCTGGCACCAAGCTGTCCAGCCCCCCCTGCAGTACTACTTAATGGTGGCAGCTGTGCGGTGAAAGTGGAGGCCACTAACCCTTTAGTGGACTTGCTCCTTTCACAGCGTAGCTCCATCCGGTAGCTGCTGCTGTTCCTGCTGCTGCTGACTCAAAGGTCAGGTGTTTGAGGCCCTCCTCCACCTGCAGGCTCCTGCCTGCACCTCATCCCTGTTGGTCCAGGGGTAGAACATCACTGTTCTGCCGCTTGGCTGCCCTTCTGTCTCTCTCTTACTGCTCTTTCTGTCTCTCTTTTTGCTTTTTTTCTATTCTCCCTCTCTTTTATCTTTGTCTGCCTCTGCCTTTTTGGGCTCTGATTTCTCTGTCCTTTTTCCACTTTTCTCCTGCTTTCTCCTTCATCATTTGTTGCCCCAGCCGCTGTGAACCCCCATGGCCCCGCCCCCCTCCAGCGTCCCTACCCGCTCCAGCATGTTCCCGTCTCCCGTCTCCCAGCTGTCCAGCCCGCCCGCAGCACTACTTAATGGTGGCTGCTGTGTGGCCCCAAAGCGGGTGTGCCGCTGGCGTGCCAAAGGCAAGCCCATCTATGCCCGTCCACTCCTGGACTGCACCCAGCACCAGGGACCCTGGTTCTCGGACCTTCCACCGCTACAATGGCAACACCTTCCTCTCCCTCAACCCTGGACGCCATGCTGCCTGCCACCTAGCGTTACCGAAGAAGACCTTTGCCTCTAGCTGTCCAGCCAACCAACAGCGCACCCAACTGGATCAACTGCCTTCTCCTCAACGTACGATCCAGTCACAAACATGCCACGGAAATCTGGGACCTCCTTGATGCCTCCTCTCCTGACATTGCTTTCTTCACAGAAACCTGGACCAACCCCTGCTCCAGACCAGACATCCCCATCGCCATCCTCATCCCTGACAGCTACAAAATCACTCACAAAGACCGCCCAGGAGGAGGCATCGCCATCGCCCACAAGATCAACCTCCAACTAACAACACACTCTACCGACCCAACGACGACCATGGAACACCTCCACTTCCAGATCCAGAACAAACCCAACACAACCCTCTGCAGCACCCTCGTCTATGACGCCATCGTAGACCTTATCGCACCCCAAGCTCTCGCATCCACCAGCTGCATCCTACTCGGAGACCTCAACTTCCACATAGACAACCTCAGTGCCAACTACACCGCCTCCCTACTAGAGAACCTTGCCAACATCAGACTCAAGCAGGTAGTCACATCACCGACCCACACAGCCGGACACACGCTCAACCCTGTTTTTTCTGTCAGGAGGAACATCAGCTACAGCCACTTCACCAAACTCTCCTCGACCAACCACCACTGCATGCATCTCACCTTTATCATGTCCACCTCATAGCCCCCGCTGTCGCAGCTGGGGCAAGGCCACTGAAGAACTTCTCATCAAGTTCCTCAGCACAACCACTAACGCCAACACCACAGTGCGCAACCTCGACCAATGGATTTCCGACTGCACCGACACTCTGGCACCCCTCAAGATGATACCAAGTAAGCAACACTTCAGGAAAGCCAGCTGGTTCACTCCCACCCTCCACGAGTTCAGACGTACCTGCCAACGACTCGAGAAGAGATGGAAGAACAACAAAACCCCTGAAACCCACTCAACCTTCAAATCCACCATCAACGCACACCACCTCCTCCTCAAAACTACAAAGATAACGGCCTTCCAAGACAGAATCAACGCCAACGCACACAACTGCAAAGAACTCTCCATCATCGTTAAGGAGTTTTCCAGGCATAACAGTGAGACCACAGACGTCACACTCTCTGAAGACCTATGCAGCAAATTCAGCACCTTCTTCCACCACAATATCAGGCAGATCTACGACAGCTTAGATGCCCTAGACCTTGCCACTATACCCACCACCACCACCACCAGACGCAAACACGCCACACCCCAACAGACCGTGCTCAGGTGGACCCTGCTTACACAGAGAGCACACTCAAGACCATGAAGGGCATCCACTTAGGAATCCCGTCGGATTCTTGCCCGTACCACATTTTCCACAGAGCAGCCGCCACCATCGCCCCTCAGCTTTGCAGCACCATGAACTGCTCTACCAAAACCGCCACCTTCCCCAATGACACGCCGAGATCAACTCCCTGCTGAAGAAGCCATCCTCAGACCCGACAGACCTCAAGAACTTCAGACACATCTCCCTCCTCCCCTTCCCAGCCAAGGTCATCGAGAAGGCCATCAGCGCCCAAATCTCTGAGTTCATCGAAGTGAAACACATCATGGACACCTCCCAATCCGGCTTCCGAAGCAACCAAAGCACGAAGACCACACTCCTTGCTGCCATTGACGACATCCGTTCCCTCCTAGACCAGGTTGAGACTGCAACACTCATCCTACTGGACCTCTGGGCCACCATCGACACCGTCTCCCACCGCACCCGAATCACAAGACTCCACGACGTCAGCATCCGCGACATGGCACTGGACTGGATCCACTTCTTCCTCACTGGCTGGACTCAGCGTGTTAGAATACCCCTGTTCCTCTAAGAACCTACATAGATCAGCTGCGGAGTGACCTAGTGTTCGTCCTTGAGCCTCACCCTCTTCAACATCTACATTGCCCTCCTCCCAGACATCATCAGATGCCACGGACTTAACATTGTCTCCTACGCCGACGACACCCAGCTTATCCTGTCCCTTACCAACGAACCCACAACCGCCAGCACTAATTTCCACAGTGGAATGAAGGCTGTCGCCACCTGGATAAAAGACAGCTGCCTCATGCTCAACTCAGACAAGATCGAAGTACTCATCCTGGGCCCCTCCCCTTTAGCATGGGATGGCTCCTGGTGGCCAGCCACTCTGGGACCCATCCCACAGCTATTGACCATGCATGCAGCCTTGGCATCATACTGGACTTGTCACTCACAATGAACCGCCAAATTAATGCAGTTTCCTCAGCCTACTTCTACACACTCTGCCTGCTTCAAAAGATCTTCGGATGGATCCCCACAGAATCCAGAAAGACTGTCACTCATGCACTCATCACTAGCAGACTCGACTACAGCAGCACACTCTACACTGGTGTCACCCAGAAACAGCTCAAGAAACTACAGAAAGTTCAAAACACCACTGACAGACTGATCCTCGACATCCCACAGCCACATCACGCAGCACCTCTGACAACTCCACTGGCTCCCAGTCAATAAGAGAATCACTTTCAAGCTTCTCACACATGACTACAGAGCGCTGCACAACATAGGACCAGCATACCTGAACCACCGCCTCGCATTCCACGTACACACCAGACAGCTCCGTTCCACCCAACGTGCTCTAGCCTTTGTCCTCAGGATACACAATACCAGAACCGGAGGAAGTTCATTCTCCAACCTTGCCGCCAAGACCTGGAACACCCTGCCCCTCCACCTCAGGCAATCCACGCCGCTGACCCAATTAAAGAAGGACCTTAAGACCTGGCTCTTCTAATGATTCTGGACACCCAGAGGAACCAGCAGCCACCCCCCCCCCCAGCACCTTCAGACCCTCACTGGTGAGTAGTGGCGCTTGATAAACCCATTATTGATTGATTGATTGATTGAGGTGGAGGTGGCAGCACTGTTTTATTTTGTGCAGTGCCATATCCTCTCCGTGCTTGCAGCAGGCCCGGCAATGGGTACCCCCTGCAGGAGTATCGGCTGTGTTGGGGCAGGGTGTGCAAGTATGTGGGGCGCACCAGCCATGTCCAGTGCACCACCCAGCAGCTGATGCACCGCTGGGCACATCTTAAACTGGGAACAGGAGCTGCTCAACCTGCTAGACGTCGAGATTGCGGGGCTCGGTCAGTATTCATTATTTGTTGTGTTTGTGTTCTACAAAGCTAACATTTGTTTCTGAATAGCACGCTGCTCACATGAAGAGGTAAGTTATGTTCAGTTTACGTTAAGAATATTATTATATGATTCAGTTTGAGTTAAGTAGGTACTCGGTGCTACCTAATCATACTCGTCGGCGCTCACTTTGGCTGATTATTTAAGAAGCCATTGCAGACTTCTCTGTCCTCCTGTCAGCATGGTGAATTAGTGATATCAGTGAGTTAGTGTTCTCTGTGACCTTCTTTATATAGCTCGTACATACCAAGCAATTTCACAGTGATGTGTAATACTAGCATGCATCTATGCATTGCAAAAAAGGGAGACTAAGTTGGTCCATCAAGGGGATTGAGAAATGAGAATAGACTCAAAGATTATTCATTGCAATGCATTAGTTCCAAATGTCATTTTTTTTTCAAAGAAAATTCAGAATGGGGATTTTAGGATTAGAATGGCCAACTCAACAATAGTAGATACTAGTACTGTAGGCGATCTGGTACAATGTGCTACAGTGTTCCTGAGCCTGTCATAATTATTTTGTGGAGATTAACTGTAACACGAATCTATTTTTTTATCTTCTTTATTTCTTACATCAGCACCCATGGGAAAGAAGAGGGGCAGCGCACAGGTGGGTCAGATAAGACCTGGGGAGGAGACACCGACCACCAGCTCCATTGCTGAGGGCTCTGCTCAGCCCAGTAAGTCCTCCTATCAATTAGTATTATTATTATTTCCTTAACTTTTGCCTCTGCCCACTATTTTATTACTTTTAATTATGCTTTGTATATTTTTTTATACTGTCTTCTTTGTTTTCCATCTCCCTTATCCAGTCCTGTTATCCCTGCATTTTTTCTCATTTCATGTTTTTATTGTTTTTTTAGCTGACTTTTTCCAGTCTGTGCTATTTTGTTGTTTTCTTCTGCTTTGTCGTTCATGTTTCCCTCTCTTTCCTATATAGCTTGCGGTACTGTAAGACTAAGAACAGATTTTTGGTACTCTACTGTCCTACTGTGAAGAGGGTAGGCCCAAGTAAACTAGTATTATAAATATTTACCATGTATGTTTGATGAGAAGGCTTTCTTTTTCGTGCTCATGCTCTAATAGTTAACAAAAGAATGGCTATTGTCAGGGACCACACAAGGGTGTCGTCGTGACTTGTGATTGTGAACCCCAGACTTTACCAGCTGCAGCAGTGGTTGAATTATGGCCAAAATTATCTGCAACTTAGCAAATTCTCACATAATGTACGCTTAAATTGATGGCTATTTGGAAACGGGAAAGAGTGGAAGGTTAAAAGAAAGGATTGTTAAAATGTTTTATGAGTGAAAGGAAAGGATGCGTGAGTGGGTGGGTCAAAGGATGCGTGGGTGAGTATTGGGTAATGGCTGGATAGGTGAAAAGATGATTGAAAGAAAGGGTGGATGCTGAATGGATGGATTGGAAATTTTGGTGAAAGAGTGGATGAGAGAAAGTAAAGCTAAAATCATGGTGGCTATGGTGAATATAGTCGGAAGAATGAAAGGATGATTGAATAAATGCTTGGTTGAATAAACAAGGGAACTCTCTGGAAAGAGGCATTCTGATCACCTACTTCACATACTTTGTTTTATGGTTATACAAGCTATGGTTCATAGTGGCGGTTATTTTAATTTTTATTCAAATCCCTTGACTCACTGTTTTTGTTAAACGAGGCAGATATGTATCCCACCCATGATCATTCATCATTCCCCTCCCTTCCCATGGCATTTCAACACCCATGACCGAAGTGCAGTATGAGTCAATTCATGGCTGCAGTGTTAGCTGTGCAATGTACGTCTGCTTCAGTTAATGCAGCATTTACAAAGTTTTCAATGCATTGCAAACTGAACACACAAGGGGCCAGATGTACGACCCTTCCATTTTGCGAGTCGCAAATTGCGTCGTTTTGCGACTCGCAAAATGGAATGTACAACAGTGTCTTAGGGGCAGATGTATCAAGGATTGCATTTGCGATTCCTTAATATCGAATTTTAGCGAATTGCTATTAAGGAATCGCAAAATGCTATGTATGTAGGAATCGCAATAATAATTCCGATTCCTTAATTGCGAATTGCAAATTGCGATTCGCAATTAAGGAATACCTTCCCATTCATTCCTATGGGCGTAGAGGCCCATAGGAATGAATGGGAAGACATTCTCAATTTGCGAATCGCAAATTGAGAATGCAATTTCAAGGGTGCTAGGGTGTCCTTTTGACACCCTGTTGCACCCCTGAAATATGTATGTGTGCACATGTGGCGCACATACATGCCCTAAGGGCATGTATGTGCGCCACTTGGCACTTTGAAAAATGCTAAAAAGTGCATTTTTCAAAGAAATCGCATATTACCACCAACTTGAAGTTGGTGGTAATTTGCGATTCCTTAAGGCCAAATTGCACTTTTTTAGTGCTTCTTACATTGGATTTAAGGAATCGCAATTTGCGATTCCTTAAATGCAATCGCAAAATAGGGAATCGCAAATTTTGCGATTCCTTATTTTGCGAGGCAGTTTTGCCTTAATACATACCACTAAGCAAAATTGCGTTCGCAAACACCGAATTTCGGCGTTTGCGAACGCAATTTTGCTTGATACATCTGGCCCTTAGACACTGTTTGCGATTCCTAATGGGGTTGCAAACAATTGGCCTCATTACTATTAATGAGACAGGTTCGACACCATTGGGAATGGCCAGCACTCACAGGAATGGTGGCCTGCTGCAGTCAGCAGACCACTATGTCTGTGACTGCTTTTTAAATAAAGTCGTTTTTTTAATGCAGCCCGTTTTCCTTAAAGAAAATGGGATGCATATAAAAAAGAAAAATGAAACATTTCTGTTTCATTTTTAAAGAGTAGCAGTCCTGCTCTTAAAAAATATTTTCGCTGCGACTCGCTATTAGGAAGGGGTTTGCCAAGGGCGTCCCTAACTAATATCGAGTCACAGGGGAATGTACGATTGTTTTGCGACCGCAATTGCAGTTGCAAAACTCTCACACTTTACCACCTACTTCAAAAAGGTGATAAGCCACTCGCAAATGGGAAGGGATCCCTAGGGTACCAGCAATATACTGCTACTGTGCCACCCACTACTTAATTTTAAACAAATGTTTGCAGAGAGCATTGCTTACGATTTTTCTTTTCTCAATATGGCTACTCCTGCTGGACCACCCGTACTACCCAGAAGGCAAGAGATAGCGGTCCGTCTGCAGCAGCAGAGGCTGGACACTATCCAGTTGGAATATCGCAGGGCTCCAGTGCAGCCGGTCACACACAGCCTCCAGCCTCCCAACCATTCTATAAGTGCCGCCCCCACCTGTTAGGGTGCCTGACTAGAACTGCTGCCACCCCCCCCCCTGCTCTGACTCTGAGAGGACATTGCTGCAGCCCATCCTGCAGGCGAATGAAGAGCCAGCTGGGCAGGAAAGAGTGGAGCCTGAACAGACCCAGACACAAATGGACAATGCCCTCTTTTAGCCCTTTTTTAAATGCATTTTTTTAGTGGGAGGGACTTGTTGTGGTTGGGGAGGGTGGGAAGGGAATTGGGACTGGGTTTTTATTTTCTTGGACTTTTGCTTGGACATTGGTTGGCGATCGGTCAATTTGTTTGGGGATAGGGGTTGGCCTGTTGTGGGTGGAGAGGGTGGGCATTTTTGACAAAAAATAAAGAGAAAAATTGAATTTCTTCACGATTTATGCATTAAGTAGTTTATTTGTGTTTTACTTTTACTTTGCCCTGCTGCCTTTATACTCAGCCTGTTTGTTTTTTTAAAAATCTACTTATAAAAGTGTACACCGGTTAGTTAATTATAGTTAGTTATATACCTCTGTAACTAATTTGACCATTAGGGTGATGCTGCCATGAGTCACGACTTATATTGCCTAGATAAATGATTACTTATCTACAGTAGTAGCTAGTTGCTTACTTACTAACTTAACTAATTCACTTTACTCCATAGTTCTTTTACCTGGAAATAGATGAAGCAATAACAGGGAAGGTAACACAACTTCACAAGTGAAGTACAGCTGGCACCCAGGTAAACTCCAACTGTAGCATTAATCGGAAGGATTATCCATCGCAGGCCACTAAATGAAAATAAAAACGCTAAGTTAGTGGGTTATAAATTATGGCATTGCTTTACAAAGAAGTACTACTACATGACACAACTAAGAATAACTCATAGTGATAAAATGTCAAAAGATAGCATTAGCAGTAACTTCTTCTGAGCGATGGGGAGCTCACGAAATCCTTGAGTCATGAAAAGTGGACTCAAAATCTGAAATGGAGAAGGTTAAGCGTTTACGCAACAAAAGGCCTGAATGGTAATGCTGATGATGTTCAATATCTAAAATACGGATCACTATTATGCGCCAGTGGGTAAATGGGGCCAGTGTGGGCTATAGCTTAGGCAATAAAAGATCCTGCAACGAGTTGATGTCGCTTTCACCACATTCACCCCACCAAGTGTGTGATCCATTTAGGGTGTAAATTAAGTTGCACCTCAATAAATCACATAGCCTGGGGGAAGAGTGTAAGGGATTTGATGAACGGATGGGAAAGGGGATTTGGTGACAGGTGTGACAAAGACAAACGCTACACAAGAACAATATTCATCAGGGTGATGACCAGCACATCATCTCCATCAATCTGTAGTGTATGGAAGCAAAGGAATGTGTATGACACAATACATTTAAATGCAGTGCAAATAGCCATTCTGCCCCAGAGACTCAAGTTATCAGATATCTATATCTTCTAGGTTGGAAAAAAATCAAATTATGGAGGAGTGAACCCACCCAGTTCTAAAAATACGATTGTTAAATGAAAAATGATACAATATTGCTAAGGTAGGTGGTACATCTGCATTCTCCATGGGACTGTCCATCACTCTTGGGTGCCTGTGTGGACTAGTCCGGTAGGTATGCAGGAGTGTTGAACTCAGATTTCGACTTTTGTTCGTGCAGGAGATGAGAAGGCCTGCAGATTGTAAAACAGAAACTGTATTGTAATGTAGAGTCAAGGAGAAGAACAGAAGGAAGGTAGCTTTGTGAGTATTGTACAAAGAAGACTCAGAGGCAAAGTAAAAAACAAGAGGACTTGGAGTTTCACTTTTGCCACCAGTGCAACAGACACACACAGCAGCTTTTTGCAAATCAACGCACCTTTCGCCATTCCACATAGCTAAGTACTAAGCCTCAGATTCATGATTTCCCTTTGAAGTCAACAACTTTTTTCTTGTAGCTGTTCAATAGGTAGTCCCTCCCTTAGTTTTTCCAACCTCCTCTTTACTTTGAGTAACTCTGTCCCAGTCCCAACTAAAGCAAGATAGACATGTAGGGGCATATTCTCAAGAGCGTGTGATAACTACCGCAATTTTAGCTTAACGCAACTTTGCACATCGCAGTCTATTGCGGGAAAACAACACCGTGTTAACGTAGTATTCCCAACCTGGCGGCACCATGCGAT
>CAWUFW010028788.1:0-20593 GCA_963921515.1 Calotriton arnoldi | reverse complement strand
ACTGACTGACTGACTTGTTTGTGGTAGAGCGCACCATTGCCGAGGCGTCTTGGGCGCTAAGTGGTGTGCAGGGGCGGCCAGCAAACAGGGATCAGGGGATGCGGTGAAGAGCCAAGTAGTTATTTCCTTCCTAAACGCCAGCCTGCTGGGCTGGAGAGTCTAAGATGTGGAGGAAGGGGAGTTCCATAATTTAGCCGCAAAAGAGAAACGTTTACCTCCACACCCTTACTTTATTAATCTTTGGAAGGTCTACCAATCCAGAAGACGAGGTGTCTTAACAGACGCGCGACAGTACATATCGAAAGCAAACAAGGATTGCACGTCCTTAGCCCCTCCTCCAAATAAGGCTTTGTGTACTAGGCAGAGTGCCTTAATGTCAATCCGTACGTTTCACCGGGAGCCAACAATGAAGTTGCTTATACTGAGTGGATGTAGGATGATGTTTAGGAGAAGATTGAGCAATACTCACGCTGTCGCATTTTGGAGTTGACTGGAGTTTAGAGAGTTGGGGCAGCACCTGCTCCCAAGTAAAGAGCATTGCAATAATATATTCTCGATAAGACCATGGCTCATAAACTACACAGTTTTCCTCAAAGAGAAAGGGGATGAACGGGAGTATCTTCCTTAAGCATTTTAACGTAAAGAAGCTAAGCCGAGCGAGACTTGGGTAATCTGTGGTGCCAAATTGAGGTCTTTATCGATCAGAAAGCCAAGGTTCCTCAAGCCTTATTTACCCCGTTTTGAACCGCGGTGTACACGGCAGCCGAATGGCCACCGTAATTGGCTCCAGACCGAGTGAGATTCTGTCCCGAATTCCACAGCCTCAGTTTTTTCGGCATTAAGCTTTAAAAAGTTGGAGTTCATCCAGGACATCAGTGCAGAAAGACATTTTTACAAAACTGGGCGGCTGTTACACGTCCAAGGTTTGTGCCTCTGAGGGACTACCACAAGCTGAGTGTCATCAGCATATGACACCAGCTTAAAGCCATAGCTTTTTATGAGTCGAGCCAAAGGGGCAACGTATACATATTAAACAACGTCAGGGATAAAGCCGAGCTCCTGTAGAACTCCACCAGGGAGAGTGAACTCCTTCAGACTGAAAGGCCATCCCAGAGGATCAGATTGTTCCCTGGATGATAGAAAAGAGGTGTAAGAAGAGCTAATGCTTTACCACTGATGCCAACATCCTGCAGCCTTCGAACTAGTACTGCGATGGTTTACGGTGTCGGCTGGCTGCTGTCAGGTCAAGCAAGATCAAAGCAGCCCTTCCTCCACCATCCATCACCTTCCGAACTTCCTCAGCTGCCATAACCAAGCGCTCGATTCAGTAGAGTGCAGCGATTCAAAACCATGTTGGGTAGAGTCCAAGGATATTATTTAACTCCAAATATGTTGTCAGTTCTGAATTCATAGCCTTCTCTCCAAAATTTTGGCAGGTAGAGGCAGGCAGGAGAATGGACGGTAATCTTTCTCCTCCAGGGGATCCAACCCAGGTTTTTTTAAGAGAGGACGAATACAAGCCTTTTTCCAAGTCAGCAGAAAGATCCCTGAGATTACAATTTGGTTTAATATTGGAGTCAGCAAAGCGCTAATCTCCTTAGGGACTAAATGTAAGATATGGCTGGCAGACAAGGATCTAAGGGGGACCCTGACTTGGATTTCAGCAAGAGATCAGCCACTGTTTCCTCACCCAACAATGGAGAAATGCGCTAGGGCTGCAGTGAGAGACCTTGTCCTCCTGCTTCTCTAAGCAAGATTGCTCCCAGCCACACCAGCGATTCTTCAAAAGTTCATTATATACTGACCTCCACCTTATTTTGAAAAAAAACGACGGCGTGGATTTGTCCACAAACTTTTGATCATCTGAAGGGAACGTGGTGTCACGCGGATATCACGAACCAAGGCGGAAACAGTTTTTAAATAATTCTTTTCGGGAGTTTGTGGCCTCCTGAATTTTTGGCGGTAAAGTAATTTGTTTTGGCCTGGGTTTTAGCACTTTTATATTCTCTCTAAGGCAACACAGTAGTCTTTCCTGTGAAAGCCACGCCAGTAGCCCAGGATCTCCAAATGCGTCACTCTTGCCTGCATTTGATTTTAACTTGTTTAAGTTCTGCCGAATACCAGGGGCCCGAGGCTAGCTTTCTTCGAGATTGCTTCGCCACTTCCGGTGCCACTTTGTTTGCTGCCGTGTTGAGCCAGCTCTCGAAATATTTGCAGCCTGGTTGGGGTCCGTTGGAATTAGGAGGCCTTTCACTCAGTGCTAACAAGTGTCAGGTCTTCAAAATGAATTGTACCATCTACTGTACCCCAGATGGTATTGCTTTGCAGACACCAGATGAGGATGTTCTGTATATAAAATGACAATGGCAAGAACTAGAAACCAGGAGTGAATGATATGTTTCCTGTGTTTGATGCGGAGAAAATCCCTATTGAGTTGAAAGGAATAGTCTGGTCTGATGCATAGGGATTCCTGCACAGGTGAAGATATTGGACTAATGAGAGAAGCTGGGATCCTGTAAAAATTACTGTAAGAGCAGCCAACGAACTACCCAAACACCCCGCAGTACAAATTGACGCCAGAAATTGTGGAAGGAATAACACCTGTAATTAATAAGATGATTGAACAAGGGATTTTGAGAGAAATAATGAGCAGCCCATGTAATTCTCCTATAATGGGATTGAAAAAGCCAAATGGAACATATAGGATAGTGCAAGACTTGAGAAGGATAAACAAAATTGCTATTCCTTGCTGCCCAATTGTGCCAAACCCTACTGTAATACTGTATCAAATCCCACATGATGCAGAATGGTACACAGTCATGGATTAGTGCCATGCACTCTTTTCTATTCCATTGCACCCTGACAGCCAGCCATTATTTGCGTTCCGCCTCGGAAAGCGTATTTTGGCATGGTGCCGAATTCCTCAAGGGTATGCTCTGAAAGTCCTCCAATCTTTAATCAGATTCTAACGAAATCCTTAGAAGATTTAGAAATGCCTGAGAAAATATGTGATGGTCCAATATATTGATGACCTATTAGTGGCATCAAAGACCTGATGAAGCATGTGTTACGAACACCATTGCGTTACTGAATCATTTGGCATGAAGCAGGACGCCAAGCGGGGTCGTATTCCGAGTCTCGGCCGGAGGCGCACCCAATACCATTCGGTCGGGAAAAAGCCATGCGAAAGCCAGTTTCCCGACCGATCCGTACAGCACACCGAACGAGCAAGTACGATGCGCACAACAGCAAAAATTCCGGCCGAGCCGTACTCACCCAAACCAGGTCCTGTTCTCCGACCGAGGCGAATCCGGGAAACGCCGAATCGAGTCGCACGGAAGGGAAAATGCAGCCCCGTCCGGCCGGACAAGTACGATGCGCTTTCCGTACGCGCCGAACCCGTCGCTACGCACGGCACGTCAAAGCATCCGGGAGAGGCGCACATAAGCTCCGAATCGCGCCACAACACGATCCACGGCTACGAGACGAACACAGCACAGACGAGGACGACGCGAAGCGACGAGGACGAAGCGAAGCGACGAGGACGGCCAAGCGACGAGGACGACGCGAAGCAACGAGAAGGACGAACGACACGAACCAACCATGAATCCCTTCGTCCCGATCATACCAATATTCTACATCTACTACCGGAACAGGCACGGACGCGTACGGCGCAGAAGGTAAGTCAGACACCAACCACAAAACACATACAACACGTACACGACACATCACACACATACACTGGGAATCTGAATATACTTGCAACAGCAGCACCATAGGGGCGGGATGCCCATCACCAATGCCACATATGCACACAGGGGCCTGAATGCGCGCCACCACCCCAACCCAGGGGGGGCTGGATGCCAACCACCACAACCACCCTCAGCCAGGGGGGTGCCAGATGCCCACCACCACTACCACCCTTACCCAGGGGGGGCTGGATGCCTACCACTACTACCACCCTCAGCCAGGGTGGGCAGGATGCCTACCACTACTACCACCCTTAGCCAGGGGGCAGGATGCCCACCACTACTACCACCCTCTAGCCAGGGGGGCAGGATGCCTACCACTACTACCACCCTCACCCAGGGGGGCTGGATGCCTACCACTACTACCACCCTCACCCAGGGCGGGCTGGATGCCTACCACCACCCTTAGCCAGGGGGGGCTGGATGCCTACCACTACTACCACCCTCACCCAGGGGGGCAGGATGCCTACCACTACTACCACCCTCACCCAGGGGGGGCAGGATGCCTACCACTACTACCACCCTCACCCAGGGGGGGCAGGATGCCCACCACTACTACCACCCTTAGCCAGGGGGGCTGGATGCCTACCACTACTACCACCCTCACCCAGGGGGGCAGGATGCCTACCACTACTACCACCCTTAGCCAGGGGGCTGGATGCCTACCACTACTACCACCCTCACCCAGGGCGGGCTAGGATGCCCACCACTACTACCACCTTAGCCAGGGGGGCTGGATGCCTACCACTACTACCACCCTCACCCAGGGGGCAGGATGCCCACCACTACTACCACCCTCACCCAGGGGGGCAGGATGCCCACCACTACTACCACCCTCAGCCAGGGGGGCAGGATGCCTACCACTACTACCACCCTCACCCAGGGGGGCAGGATGCCTACCACTACTACCACCCTCACCCAGGGGGGCAGGATGCCCACCACTACTACCACCCTTAGCCAGGGGGGCTGGATGCCTACCACTACTACCACCCTCACCCAGGGGGGCAGGATGCCCACCACTACTACCACCCTCAGCCAGGGGGCAGGATGCCTACCACTACTACCACCCTCACCCAGGGGGCAGGATGCCCACCACTACTACCACCCTCACCCAGGGGGGCAGGATGCCTACCACTACTACCACCCTCAGCCAGGGGGGCAGGATGCCCACCACTACTACCACCCTCACCCAGGGGGGCAGGATGCCCACCACTACTACCACCCTCACCCAGGGGGGCAGGATGCCCACCACTACTACCACCCTTAGCCAGGGGGGCTGGATGCCTACCACTACTACCACCCTCAGCCAGGGGGGCAGGATGCCCACCACTACTACCACCCTCACCCAGGGGGGCAGGATGCCCACCACTACTACCACCCTTAGCCAGGGGGCAGGAAGCCTACCACTACTACCACCCTTAGCCAGGGGGGCTGGATGCCTACCACTACTACCACCCCCACTCATAGGATGGACAATGCATGACACAACAAGCACACCACAACCTAGGGAATGCAAGATTAAGACATCCCCCCACCACCATGACAAGCGTGTGAGCAGGCTGTGTCAAATGCCTACAACACCGAACATGACATTGAACATACAATGTGACCCCCTAGCACATGTGCCACACATATATGTGTGTGGCACCCACAATGCAAGCAGCCCATGACCATTGTGGCAATGGGGCCTAAACCCCATCATCACAGTGACCAAAAGGCAAGTGTGGGGTCCATAGCTGAAGCACATTTTGACCATTGTGGCAATGGGGTCTAAACCCCCATCATCACAGTGACCAAAAGGCAAGTGTGGGGTCCATAGCTGAAGCACATTTTGACCATTGTGGCAATGGGGTCTAAACCCCCATCATCACAGTGACCAAAAGGCAAGTGTGGGGTCCATAGCTGAAGCACATTTTGACCATTGTGGCAATGGGGTCTAAACCCCCATCATCACAGTGACCAAAAGGTAAGTGTGGGGTCCATAGCTGAAGCACATTTTGACCATTGTGGCAATGGGGTCTACACCCTCATCATCACAGTGACCAAAAGGTAATTGTTGACAAAGAAAGAGCTGCAACTGCCAAACTGCATGGATCATTCCTGGTCACAGAACCAAAAACTCATCTGTGGCAAAGTAGTGTATGTGTCCCATTGCAACATAAATTGGGGGAGCCAAATACTGCAGTGCAAATGAAACATTCCTTTGGCCATGTGCAGACAAACAACACCCATGGGGGCTGAGACCGTCAACAGTCATCAATGACACAATGACAGAAGTGACCATCAGAATGCAGACCCACATATTTGCACCAATGGGCACACAAATGCAGATACCCTGTGGAGACAGCAGATGTGAGGTGAACAGATACCATACCATGGCAGCAATGGGACACACAAACCATGATCACTGTGCTGACCGATGACCTAGGAGTCCCAGGGACAGCAGGGGAAACACACCAAACAACATACAGCCAATGGCACACCCAAGATATGCCAATGCAGTGGTGCAGATGCACAAACACAAACAGGCAGACCAACACTGTCATCATACACAGCAGGTGAGGGGTGGGGGTGCCAGTGTCCCCAGGCAACAACACAACACATGAGGAGAGCTGAATACCAATCATACAGATGTGCATACACTGCCACACTAAGGTAACTCATGGATCCAAATCCCCTATGTGGGCAAGCAGGCATTGACAGGTGAGAGGGAGCACAAAACACACATGTCACACAGGCACGTAGGAACAACAACTGACACAGCAAGTCACAGACACACCACAGCACCACCCCCAGGGCCCCCACAATGTGGTGACCCTGGGCTGAAGAAAATACCACTGTGATGACAAAGCTAAATGTCGTTCACACTGTGAACCACAGTCAGGTGTCCTGAGCAACTAACTACCATCACACCTACACAAGCACAAATCAATCAGCATGGCCAGTAAGCCAAGGCCAACATGGAGGCAGGGGACTAGCCGGGCAACAACTCTCATCTGCACACACTCAAGACCACACCCCTCGACCTCCAACAATGTGCAGCAGTGAAGTACACATGCACTGGTGACATTGCACATGCACCCATTACTATTCCAGGGTGGTGGGTGGGAACCAAGGTGTAGAAACACATCACACATGGACACTCAACAAGACTCCTGAATGTCTGACACACTGCACACTACGCTGTACATGGACATGACGGCAATACCACACCGACCAATGGGATCCCAGCCACAGTCACACACCAATGAAGAAGCCAAGGTCACCCACAAAGAACACACATAGACAACAACCAACATTGCAGCCCGGACCCTAAGGAGTGCCAGCAGTCACACACACAACGTGTCACAATCACTGAAAGATAACACAAACTGGAAATCACATGACAGGGGCAAACAACAAGTGCCAAAGGGAAACCTGATCTGGACTCCATCTGCGTCAGCACACAAACTCTGCCCTGACAGCAAACACACCTATGGGTGACACCCTGATGACCAGTAATGTGCCATGCACCCACATCACAGAGAACACAGGGAGAAGACTTTGGGGGAACATAGCTCAAGTCAGCAAGCATCACAAACAGGTACAACACTAGGGATCACAGCATGCGCAGATGAATGGAAGTGAACACACAGACATGCACATACAACACACACCTTGGGCGCAGGCAATGTCACACGTGTACACACTGCCATGAGGGGACTCCACTCCTGTGTGAGGAAAGCTGTGCCATATGTTGCCTCAGTAGGGCCCCATCATGTCAGCTGAGCACTTGGTCACACAATCAACAATTAGCACCAAATGAGGGCTCCCATCACATCAGCCTGGTCATGGATGTGCCAACGGAATCATCAGCACAGATCCAACACACTTGTATAGCAATGTTGCACTGACTACACGGATGAGTCCCTCCCCATTGATGCCCAAACCTGCATGTCCACTGGAGATGGCAACACGGTCAGGGAAGTAGACAAATGCAACGATGGCAGGCACAACAGATGTGCAGGGGTGGAAGCCACAGATATGAAATTGCCAATGTAAGTAGGAAACCCATTGCCAAATACTGAACACATGACACCCTCAGATGCTGCTATTGATGACATGGATACACCACATGATAGGACACATTCCCCCTGGACCACATGGGTTCCTGCACAGTAACACTTCATAATCATGAGACCAGATATCACCATCACTGCAGCAAGGGCATGGTTAGCTGCACCAACAACATGTACATCTGAAGCATGAGCACTAGAGAAAAGAAAGTTGCTTTATTCAGCATATGTGTTGAGGCCAAACGAAGTCCTGAAAAAGAGCAAAGGCCAATGGCCAGTCCATTGTCAAAGTTCAAACAGGGTGACACTGGCAGATGTCACCCTACGCATGCCTGCACAATACCAGGGACAATCCACTAGGAGGGGCAACCGGGGGCAGGCCAGGCACCGCAGGGACAGGATCAGGGCTCACCAGGGGGAGTCAGGGAAGGGGTGGTGGGTGCTGGAGAGCCACTGACAACTGCAGTGGAGGTGTCTGACATGGTGTGTGCCGGCACAACTGGGGGGCATGACACAGATGTCGTGGGTGCCGGCACAACTGCAGTGGACCCTGCAGATGGGGTGGACAGGTCCGCCACTGCAGTGCCCAAGTCAGACAGGGCGGTAGTGGACTCCACTGCAGTGCCTACCTCCAGGGGAGGAGAATGGGGAACAGGCAAGGTGGGTTGGACAGAGGGGGGGACACCCTCACCACATCAGTGGCACAGACAAGCGCAGCGGGGGGTGTGGTGCTGGGAGAGCAAGTGGCAGGGGGAGAAGGCCGGAGCATCTTGGGGATGGTATATCTGTGGGTGGGGGAACCTGGGGCAGGGTGTGGTGGGGGCACCTGTGCAGTGGGGGCCTGAGGGATGGAGGACGGAGACCTTGTGCCTGAGCTGCAGGGCGGTGGCGGGGTCTTGCTCTTAGCACTCCGGGGGACTTGCGGGTGGGGGCCTCAGTCCGTCTGCGCCTGGGGGAGGGTGTCCGGGGGCGAGGGGCACTCTGCTCCGTGTGGGTGGGCTTCCTCTTCCCCCGGGATGCTGGAGCAGCTTCATCGGTGGGGAAGAGGCCGAGGTCACAGAGGAAGAGCTGCTGTGACTTTGGGGTTGCAGGTGAGGCAAGGGAGGGTGCTTTGGAGGGAGAGGGAACTGAGGACTGCGCAGTGCATGTGGATGCGTGTGTGTGTTCCAGGGCCCCATCCCCTGTGAGTCTGGCTTCAGTCCCCTGAATGTGCGTGCGTGTGCGTTTTGTCATTGGCGTGTGTGTCAGTGTGCTGGATGTGTGTGTGCTGGTGTGTGCCAGTGTGTGTGTGCCTGGGATGGGTAAGGTGCTGGGGAGTGTGGATGGAGCAGAGGCAGGAGGGGTGAGGGACCGTTTGAGGAGGGACACTGCTGCCGTCAGGGAGGAGTCCATGGACCTATTGCCCCTCTGTAGGTCAGACATGCCCGATGAGATGCCCTCCATGAACGACACCAGCTGAGTCAACAGCGCGGTGTGCGCATGGAGGACACTCAGCATGGCTGTCTGCCCTACATGGAGCTGGCGAAGGAGGTACACAGACTCCTCACTCAGGGCAGCAGGGGACACAGGGGCAGGGGGTGCGGTGCCTGGCCCAAAGGAGACACGCTCCCGGACATGGGAGCCTCCACGGACCTGGGGAATGGGAGCCGATGGGAGGGCGGTGGTGGTGCTGGTGGTGGCGGGGACAGCAACACTAGCTGGGGTGTGGTGGCTGCTGACACCCGCCTCCACAAGGGAGTCATCCTCCGAGTTGCTCTGGTCCTCAGCTGAGGTGGATGCTGCTGAGGACTCCTCGGTGTGGCTCCCTCGCCCTCCGTGCCACTGGGTCCCTCCGACCACTCCTCGGCTGCTGACCCAGTCTGGCTCTCCGGCTCCTCCTGGTCCGTGGAGCTGTCCCCTTCCGTGGCCGTGGATGTATCTGCAAACAATGGGGAAACAGACAGACATCAGTCACCTGCACATAACGCACACACCACTGTGAGCACAGCACATCACAGAGCAAGCCCTGGCATCATTAGTTGTACATTGCTAAAAGTGCACTAATTGAACAGGAGAAGTCAATTGTCAGTCTGATGCCAAGCATGGCACTCACATCCCACATGGCCTTGCACCCATCTGTCTGGTGTCTGTTGGATTGCAACACCCCAGTGTTGACACATGCACCAAGTACACAGTAGTTGGACAGTGCAGAGGACACGGTGTGGACACATCACAGCTCTTGCCACTGAGTCAGTACAGGTTTACGGATGTAAGGGATGCCCAGAGTCAAATAGGAAATGCATGTGATGCATACCAGCGACAGACACCATGATGCACCCATGTCCTGGATAGCCAGCGCCACTATGGTGTGCATGTAGCACATGTCACTCCCCTGCAGGATCACCAATCAGTAGACACATGCCATGGCGGAGGCATGACTGCAAAGTCATACATCACTGTCTCAGTGATGTATGACTTTGCAGCCAGACAACAACACTCTGCACTGTGTCACAATAGTAGGTCATGGGGAATGCAAGTCCTGGAGCTGCACAAGTGCACATGTACATCCCCCCCACAACACATCCTCTTAACCCTCATCTGTCCAGGTCATACCTATTGGACATATGGGAGACCTGTGACACTACCCTCTGAACCTGAGCCCTCACACTCTGCTGTGCATGGGGAACAGCTACCTGAACTTCACATTTACATGCCCCAGTCTGCATGGGCAGCTGATCAGACACCTATGTGTCACACAAGTATCGTCTCCTATGGTCACATCTCCAGTGGCATGCTGAGCCCCTACCAAGAAACTCCACAGCAGTCCTGGCGACTAATCCACAGCACACTGACACAGAGGCAGACACCTGAGGGGCAAATCACTGTGCACAATGTGTCCACTGATACACGGGAGTGGGAGTACAGAGTGTATTGTATGGCCTGGAGTAGGCATGACTGTCCAGCCCCACATGAATGAGGGATGAGCCCTGGACTGTAGGCAGCTGGCTAAGTATGTGTGACACACGTCATATACATACTCCTGGGGCCCAAACATTGTTCCCACCCGCAGCATGGGTGTGTGCCAGGTACCCCAGCCACATGTGGTGGATCAGCTCAGCAATTGGACCACAGATCAAAGTAACACGCTGAATACATGTCAGAATACAGGCATTGTGTAAGCAATGGACCCACCCATGATGCCCACCACAGAGTCAGGGAAACAGATGCTGTCTCCCACCTTGAGTCAAGCAAACTGCAAGGACACAGTCCTAAGTGACAGGATTCCCTGCATGTAAGGGCCACACCTGGGTATCAGATGAGGAGTGGGCAGTGCACAATAGAGGGACATGGCTCCTGGACAACATGACTGCTGTACTGTGGCAGTTCAACCTGGCCCGAGGAGGGCACATAACATGTTAGACAGAGTACACAGTGCAGTCTTTGACTCACCCCCTCCTTGCTGCTCTCTGGCCTTCAGCTGCCCATCCAGGTCTGGAAAGACCACCGCCAGGATCCTGAGCATGTGGGGGGTCAGGGTCCGTGTTCCGCCCCTCCTGCGAGGAGGCGACAGCTTCAGCTGGACCCGTGCAATCCTCCGGGTCCAGCCCCGAAGGTCCTGCCACCTCTTTTGGCAGTTGCGGATCCGGCGCTTGTAGACCCCACACGGACCGGACAGCCCGGACGATGTCCTTCCAGATCTCATGCTTCCGATGGGCAGAAGCCTGTCAGGATGACAAAGTGATAAGGACATTACTACACATGCAACATATCCGTGCATGACACAGTTGCATATACATGTCGCAATCACAGGGGCACATGGTGTACCCAGGCAGTGCACGGCTGCCCATGGACAGTTTTCCAGAAGTCACTACATGGTATCATAGCATGGGGAGTAAAACCCTGTTCAGAAGCACTGTCACTGCACCATACCTGTCCAGTGCAAGTCACTACACACTATGGGGGGTGACAACTACTCAGTGAGCCTGCTAGCCAGTGGTGTGCTGACTCTCAGCCTTGCTAGTCAGACAAAATGCACATTCAGAAAGGCAGTGCACAGAACACTCACCTGCTCCCCTGGTGTCCCATACAGCTTGCTGTACTGTGGAAGTAGGCTGTCCAGCAGGGCCTGGTTCTCTTCAAGGCTGAAGGCTGGGGCTCTCTCCACAGTACGTGCCATTGCAGGGTCCAGAGGGGCAGAGACAGCAGCAGTGCAGTGGCAGATGTCGCCCTGGAGCATGTAGTGCAGGCAAGTGGGCTCTCAGGGGAACATGCAGCAATATATATGTGCTGGAGAGGCAGATACTGTCCCTTGTGTCCAAAGTGATAGGTCCAAGTCGTTTGCATCTTCTGAATCTGGCCAATCCATGGAATAGCAGCACCAAAACACGCCCACAGCATCCTTCAAAATTTCAACTTCATGACATACATGATTTTGCAACATTGTTGTGGGTGACCAACTGATTTTCCAGCAACCGACTCGCTCGAATATTCGAAAACGCGTCCGTTGCCAGGCAAGCCCATTGTCAATGGGTGCGCACCGATCGGTCCATTGAGGTACAACGCGCACAGGGGTACAACGCGCACCCGCACACATTGAATGCAATGGGCCGGCCGGAGGCACCGATCGGTCCATTGCAGTACAACGCGCACAGGGGTACAACGCGTACCCGCACACATTGAAAGCAATGGGCCGGCCGGAGGCACCGATCGGTCCATTGCAGTACAACGCGCACAGGGGTACAACGCGTACCCGCACACATTGAAAGCAATGGGCCGGCCGGAGGCACCGATCGGTCCATTGCAGTACAACGCGCACAGGGGTACAACGCGTACCCGCACACATTGAAAGCAATGGGCCGGCCGGAGGCACCGATCGGTCCATTGCAGTACAACGCGCACAGGGGTACAACGCGTACCCGCACACATTGAATGCAATGGGCCGGCCGGAGGCACCGATCGGTCCATTGCAGTACAACGCGCACAGGGGTACAACGCTGCACTCGCACACATTGAAAGCAATGGGCCGGCCGGAGGCACCGATCGGTCCATTGCAGTACAACGCGCACAGGGGTACAACGCTGCACCCGACACATTGAAAGCAATGGGCCGGCCGGAGGCACCGATCGGTCCATTGCAGTACAACGCGCACAGGGGTACAACGCGTACTCGCACACATTGAATGCAATGGGCCGGCCGGAGGCACCGAACGGTCCATTGCAGTACAACGCCGCACAGGGGTACAACGCTGCACTCGCACACATTGAATGCAATGGGCCGGCCGGAGGCACCGATCGGTCCATTGCAGTACAACGCGCACAGGGGTACAACGCGTACCCAGACACATTGAAAGCAATGGGCCGGCCGGAGGCACCGATCGGTCCATTGCAGTACAACGCGCACAGGGGTACAACGCGTACCCAGACACATTGAAAGCAATGGGCCGGCCGGAGGCACCGATCGGTCCATTGCAGTACAACGCGCACAGGGGTACAACGCGCACCCGCACACATTGAATGCAATGGGCCGGCCGGAGGCACCGATCGGTCCATTGCAGTACAACGCGCACAGGGGTACAACGCTGCACCGCACACATTGAAAGCAATGGGCCGGCCGGAGGCACCGATCGGTCCATTGCAGTACAACGCGCACAGGGGTACAACGCTGCACCCGCACACATTGAAAGCAATGGGCCGGCCGGAGGCACCGATCGGTCCATTGCAGTACAACGCGCACAGGGGTACAACGCTGCACTCGCGACACATTGAATGCAATGGGCCGGCCGGAGGCACCGATCGGTCCATTGCAGTACAACGCGCACAGGGGTACAACGCGTACCCGCACACATTGAATGCAATGGGCCGGCCGGAGGCACCGATCGGTCCATTGCTGTTCAACGCATCACTGTACATGTGACTGGCATATGTCAGCATGCCTGTCTCAGATGGACATATGCCAGCCACAGATAGCTCCCAGGGAGTGAGGGGCACACCTACATCACGACAGCCTGTCCACACCTTATCATGAAGGCATGTAAGGCTGCATTTCCTATTGTGTGTATGTTGGTGTACATGTTGTCCTGTGGGTGTCACCTGTGGGCAGCCACCCCCAGGCTGTGCACGTGTTCATGGGGACAGGATCCTGGGTGTTACGTGTACGTGACCACTGTGATGTGCAACTGTTCATATCTGTGCATGTGCCATGGTCACATTTCACAGTGGTGTTTGTGTATGTCATGTCACATACCCCGTGAGTCCCATGTGGGACGGTATGTTTGAGCCAGGGTGTCCCAGTGGCACAATAGTGATGGCCCTCCACAGTCTTTGTGCATGTAGTGTTTACAATGTCTCTGATTTCATGTGCACAATGGGAGACAGTCTCCACATCCACGTTGTGTGTGCATGGACTCTGATGTTGTGCGTGTGTGTCACAGACGTCCATGGCTCTCCTGCCATGGCAAGTGTGGCCACTACCTGTGGGGGTCATGTTTGTTTTGTTGTGGTGTACACATGATACTCCAGGTGATGCCAGTGTCCATGTGGCATTACAGGGTCCCTGGGAATGTGCCTGTCGTTGAGCTGTGGTGCCTGGGGCACATCTGTCCTCACATGTCACTGGGGGGTGACTGTGACACAGCATCATGATATCCAATGGGCCAACCTGGGCCAAATTGATGCCACCTGTAGGACCGTGTTGACAGATGTTGGCCATGTATGTACCATACATGTCGTTCCGGTACTGCACACTTCATGTAGTTGTGCCTCATGATGATGTATGTTGGGATCTTGAGTGTGTTCAATGCCGCATATGTGGGGTGACTGACGATCTTGCTTACTTCTCCTCTGCACTGCAGGGCTCCTGCTGTCCATCGGCCATTCCCAGACCTGGCAACGATGGTGGAACGGGACAGCATCCGACGGTACCGCTTCACCAGGCAGCTGATTGAGGATTTTGCAGTGCAGTTGTCCCCACATTTGCAGCCTGGCCGGCCGTATCCTACAGCGCTGACCCCCAAGGTGAAGGTGATGGCAGCCCTACACTTCTTTGCCACCGGTACCTTCCAACATACTGTGGCGTCTGCTGGTGGGATGTCACAGACCATGTTCAGCCGTGTGCTCCGCGATTTCTTGGCGGCAATGTTGCTCTTCCTGAACCGGTACATCTATTTCCCTAGACTGCGACGACTCACTGACGTGAAGAGTGACTTTTATGCCCTGGGGAGGATGCCGCATGTCATTGGCTCCATTGATGGGACACATGTGGCTTTGGTACCACCACAGGCCCAGGAGCAGGCCTACAGGAACCGCAAGCACTACCACTCGGTCAATGCACTGGTGGTGTGTCTTGCAGACATGACCATCACACACGTGTGTGCCCGTTTCCCTGGTTCAGCACACGATGCCTTTGTGATGAGGAGTAGTCGCATCCCCAGGTTGATGGCACAGATGCAGAACCAGCGTGCCTGGCTTGTCGGTGTGTACTGACTTTGTGCCATTGTGTGTGATCTGATCTGTAGTATTCCGCCCACTTTTCCAAGTCAGCTGATGTGCACTTGTCTGTCCGTAGGTGACTCGGGATACCCCAACATGCCGTGGTTGCTGACACCCCTCAGGAACCCTGTGACACCTGCCCAGATGCGCTACAATGAGGCACATGGTCGGACCAGGAGAGTGATTGAGCGGACCTTTGGTCTCCTGAAGAGCCGCTTCCGCTGCCTGGACAAGACCGGAGGGTCCCTCCCATATGCCCCTGCGAAAGTGTGCAAGATTATCATCGTCTGCTGCATGCTCCACAACCTGGCAGTGCGGAAGGAGTTGCCTCTCATCCAGGATGACGATGACCAACATCCGCCACCTGTGGAGGATCCTGGCCTGGACCACGATGCCAGTGACGATGATGATGATGATGGTGATGGTGATGTCCGCACACAGCTCATCACCAACTTCTTTAGCTGAATGTGAGTATCCTGAGGTGTCATGTGAATGATGTGAGTTGGCATGATGTGTGGGTGGTGCTCTGGTGCTGTTGGAGTGTGTCCATGGGCTACTTGACAGGATGTGTGTTGCGATGTGTGGTGACAGGTGGGCTGTACTCCCCAACAGTGTTGACATGCTAACTTGGTTCTGGGTGGGTATCTTGTAACATGTATTGTGCATGAGTTTTGCTGTTCTGTCCTGTACTGCATTGCTTTTGACTGTGTGTCATTTCTGTCCTTCACAGGGTACTTTCAGATTCGTTTGGTCAACTGTGTCCACCGACGACGTGATTGCACATCCAGGCTGGTAGCTGTTGTGTCCCTACAGGTGATGTGCGCCACACCCATGGACTTCCTTCTGTCTACAGTTGTTGACTGTGTGCCCGCTACCAGGTGGGGTTACCTTGCATCTGTAGTGGTTACGGCATGTTGCTACTGTGTAATAAACCTGTGCTTCACTTAGTGATGTGCGTTGTCTGTGGTCACACATTTGACTGCCATTTGCTTACTGCACCTGTGGGCTACTTGACTACAACTGGGAATGGGTGTGGTGTCTGTGCATTGCACCGTCTTCCCTGGCAACATCAGTGTAGGCAATGAGTCAGATGGCCTAGGTGTGTATGTGTTGTGTAGCCCTGGTGGTGTGTCTCCCTCATATGTGTCACGTTGCCTGTACTCACATGCCTGTGTTGTCCTTGCTGTTGCAGTTCGCATACACTGTGTAATTTTGCAGTTCATCATCCCCATAACAGCACCCACGTTGGAATCACGACAGAGGCAAGTATGGTGTATTAGTGTGTTTATTGTGATAATAGTGCATAGGATGGATTGTGCTGTACATGAATCTTGCAATCCCAAGTTCCTAGATGAATAGAAAGTCCAGGTAGACAGGATCCCCAGTATCGGGGCCACAGTTGTCTGACACATTGTTCCAACTTGTACTCCCCATGCAATGTGTGGGAGTAGTGTTGCCATCAACAGGGTGAACAGTCTGTGCACAAAGGCGAAAATCCAGAACAGGTTCAGGCTTCCTGGGAGTTGCGCTTGGCCATCAGCCTCTCACTTTCCCCTCCTCGGACGACCCCTCTTCTTGGGGGGGCCCTCAAGTGCAGGCTGCTGCGGTGCAGGGGACTCTCCGCCAGAGTCCTCCTCCCTCCCTGTGGCAGTTGCAGTTTGTTCGGTACCAGATGTTGTTGGCACACAGGGAGGTGTGGACTGGTTGCTGTTCATCTGGCGGAGGCATTGTAAAATGTCCCTGTGCACCGCCGTCATCTCATGTAGTACATCCCACTTGGACTCCACGCGGGTCATGTGGGAGTCCACACGTGACATGTGGGAGTCCACACGTGACATGTGTGACTCCACGTGGGACATGTGGGAGTCCAAGCGGGCATGATGGGCAGCCTGCTGCTGTTTGATGTCTCTGAGGAGCCCCACTACCTGGCTGAGCTCTCCGGTGCTGGACTGGTACGCATCAGCTATGCGTACCAGTTGTGGGTCTTCATGCACACCAGCAACGTCTGCAAGCAGCGACCTCTGTCTCCCACCCCTCCCACCACCCCTGCTGACATGTGCAGTGTGTGCAGTTGCACGCACAGATAACCCTGGTCCACCTTGGGGTTGGTGGTGGTGGTGGTGTCCATGGCCCCAGGTTGGTCCAGGGTCACTGCGCTGGTGTTGTTCCTTATTCTGTCCATGTCGGCAGGGATGGTATTCGTGGTGACAGTCGTTGGAGGGGTGGGTGCAGGGGGTGCAGCTGGTGGACCTGCTGGTGCTGCAGCTGGTGGTCCTGCTGGTGCAGCATGTTGACTTGCACCGGATGTGCCAGGTTGTTCTTCATCGTCCGAGGAGGACAGAGGCTGTACGACGCCAGTGAGCTCGGCATCCTCTTGAGCCTGGGACTGGGACTCCTCAGCGTCTGCTGCTGTGTCCCTATCATCACCTGTTTTTGGGAGACACAAACAATGTATGTCATGTTTCTGCAGGCATCAGTGGTTGACACACCTGACAGTTGTGACTGTGCCTCGGGGTGCGGGCCTGTACATTGTATTGTCCTAAGTCGTCACAGTCAGGGGTTGATATTGGTGTGGCACATTGTCCTGCATTATTTGGGCATTTCTATGTATTCTCTGGGGTGTGAACATGGTCTGCATTGATTGTGTTTGGTTGACAGCCAGACCTCCTTCCCACCCACCCACCCACCCAGTCAGTTATCCCACCATGGAACGTGCTTGCATTGCAGGGAGTGTAAGTTGTCTCTCAGGATGTCAGTCAGTGGTGTCCTGCTGTTTGTTGGTGCACAGTTGGCAGCAGGGCCTTGTGCTCCCCACAGCAGTAGCCAGTGTCAGCCATCTTGTGAGTCCTTCTCCACTCCCTGTGATGTGAGCATGGTTCAGGGTGGTGTTGATGGGACAGTTGTGGGGGTGAGCTATGTCTGTGACTGTGACTCCCATCATGCTATTGCCTCCACCCCACTTCCCAGCATTCCCATACTTACTTGCTTTTGTGGGGAGTTCAGTGTGTGTGGGTGTGAGGGCAATGGCAAGATGGCTGACAGTGGTGTCCTGCTGTTGGTTGGTGTGCAGTTCCCAGCATGCCCTTGTGCTCCCCACAGCAGTAGCCAGTGTCAGCCATCTTGTGAGTCCTTCTCCACTCCCTGTGATGTGAGCATGGTTCAGGGTGGTGTTGATGGGCCAGTTGTGAGGCTGAGCAATGTCTGTGACTACGACTCCCATCATGCTATTGCCTCCACCCTCCTTCCCAGCATGCCCATGCTTCCTTCCTTTTGACTCTGCTTCCCTGTGGGGTGGGCTGGCTGTGCTGACAGGATGGCTGGGAGTGTTGTCCTGGCAGTTGTTTGGCTAAGAGTCCCAAGAGTGTCCCTGTGCTTCACACAACATAACCCAGGGTGGTGGTGCTTTGTGGGATCTTGTGTTAGGATGGAGGGCATTGCATTCTACCAGGTGGGTACTGTGGAGTTTGTGTTGGGGGGGGTGTGAGGGGGAGGTGCTGGTGACTATGGTCAGTGCTGCAAGTCCCCCTTCCCACCCAGCCAGCCAGATATCCCACCATGGAACGTGCTTGCATTGCAGGGAGTGTAAGTTGTCTCTCAGGATGTCAGTCAGTGGTGTCCTGCTGTTTGTTGGTGCACAGTTGGCAGCAGGGCCTTGTGCTCCCCACAGCAGTAGCCAGTGTCAGCCATCTTGTGAGTCCTTCTCCACTCCCTGTGATGTGCGCATGGTTCATGGTGGTGTTGATGGGACAGTTGGGGGGGGGCAATATGTGTGACTGCGACTCCCATGATGCTATTGGCTACACTGACTTGGCCAGCATACACAGAATTCCTTCCTTTGAGTGGTCTTCACTGTGTGTTGGTGTTGTTGTGGTGGCTACATGTGTGGATGTGTGTGTTAGTTCTATTTGTGCCACTGCCTAGCTGTAGTTGTGGTTGTGTTTGTACATGTGTTGGCACAGTTGGATGTGACTTTTTTGATGGCATGTGTTGTGTTTATCTGACTGACATACACATTTTGGGATGATTCTGTTCTAGTTGCTGTGTAATTGCTATGAGTGCATGGTTTGACTCTCCCTTGACAGTGATGTGTGTGTTTTGTGGCAGTTTATTGTGTACATTTGTTGTGTACTCACCAGGCTCTGGGATGTTCTCTAGTCCATATACGCTCACTGGCGGAAGGATGGCCCGCACCTTCTCCTCCCAGGGCCTGAGGTATATTGGCTTGGCAGGAGGGCCACTGCCGGTGTGTTGGCTGTTGATGTAGTCTATCTTCAGCAGGTCCCGTACCCTCCTGCGCACGTCATACCACCTGTTCTGGATGTCCGTCTTTGTGCGCCGACATGGTGATTGGGCGTTCACCCTGTTGATGATCCTCTCCCACATCTTGGTTTTCTGCGACATGGGGGTCTGTTGGACCAATGTGCCAAACAGCTGTGGCTCCACCCTGAGGATCTCGTCTACCAGGACTTCCAATTCACTATCTAGGAACTTGGGATTCTTCTTGGGGGGCATGGTGATGGTTGGTGATGGTGGGTGATGTGTGTGTTGGTGTGCAGGTGAGGGTGTGTGGGTGTGTGTTGTGCTGGGTGTATGTGAGGTAGGTATTTGTTGGTGTGCTGCTGGTGTGTGGCTTGTGTGAGGGATGAGCTGTGGGTGTGTGGTTGCTTTCTCTTGGGTGCTGGTAGTGGAATGGCATTTGCAAAGGCTCATGGTAGTGATTTGTGTCCTTTATATAGGTGGAGTTGTGGGTGTGTCTTTGTTCTCTGTCCCCACCCCCCCAGTATTTATTGGCTTGGTAATTGCTTGTTTGGCCTTTTTTTGGTTGATTTTTCCTTTGTGCTGTTTGTGTATGTTGGAAACGTTCTTGTGACCGAGTCGGACCGTGCATTGGTCTCGTACGGTGTTTTCCGTTTCGTCTCACGCTGTGTTTGTGCAGTTTTGTATGCTGCGTACGCGTCGGTCGCGGTGTATTGTGTTGCTTCGGCTCGGTTTTGTATGCGTGTCGGTCGTGACGGCTTGTCCTCCGTCCGACTCGGTCGTGGTTTTTCGCGCCTTGCATCGTACTTTGCGGGTTGGAGTTGGCGGGTACGATTCGGTCGGATTTGTTCCGGGTGCGTGTCGGTCGGTTGGATTCGCGTGTTTTTCCGGCCGGATTGCTATTTTCCGAGCGGCTCGGTCGGTCGGCTTGGTTTCCTGACGTGTCGGTCGGATTTATCGCGGCTTGCATCGTACTTGGCGTGTCGGGCGCCACTGGTACGTGTCGGTCGGGTATTTTTACCGGATCCGAGTCGGTCGGTGCTTTTTCCGGCCCGAATCGGAATCG
>CAWUFW010028787.1:0-20595 GCA_963921515.1 Calotriton arnoldi | reverse complement strand
TACGACCGACACGCATACAAAACCGAGCCGAAGCAATACAATACACCGCGACCGACGCGTACGCAGCATAGAAAACTGCACAAACACAGCGTGAACGAAACGGAAAACACCGTACGAGACCAATGCAGGGTCCGACTCGGTCACAAGAACGTTTCCAACATACACAAACAACACAAAGGAAAAATCACCCAAAAAAAGGCCAAACAAGCAATTACCAAGCCAATAAATACTGGGGGGTGGGGACAGAGAACAAAGACACACCCACAACTCCACCTATATAAAGGACACAAATCACTACCATGAGCCTTTGCAAATGCCATTCCACTGCCAGCACCCAAGAGAAAGCAACCACACACCCACAGCTCATCCCTCACACAAGCCACACACCATCAGCACACCAACAAATACCTACCTCACATACACCCAGCAAAACACACACTCACACACCCTCACCTGCACACCAACACACACATCACTCACCATCACCACCCATCACCATGCCCCCAAGAAGAATCACAAGTTCCTAGATTGTGAATTGGAAGTCCTGGTAGACGAGATCCTCAGGGTAGAGCCACAGCTGTTTGGCACATTGGTCCAACAGACCCCCATGTCGCAGAAAACCAAGATGTGGGAGAGGATCATCAACAGGGTGAACGCCCAATCACCATGTCGGCGCACAAAGACCGACATCCAGAACAGGTGGTATGACGTGCGCAGGAGGGTACGGAAACTGCTGAAGCAAGACTACATCAACAGCCAACACACCGGCAGTGGCCCTCCTGCCAAGCCAATATACCTCAGGCCCTGGGAGGAGAAGGTGCGGGCCATCCTACCGCCAGTGAGCATATATGGACTAGAGGACATCCCAGAGCCTGGTGAGTACACAACAAATGTACACAATATACTGCCACAAAACACACACACATCACTGTCAAGGGGAGAGTCAAACCATGCACTCATAGCAATCACACAGCAACCAGAACAGAATCATCCCAAAATGTGTATGTCAGTCAGATAAACACAACACATGCCATCAAAAAGTCACATCCAACTGTGCCAACACATGTACAAACACAACCACAACTACAGCTAGGCAGTGGCACAAATAGAACCAACAAACACATCCACACATGTAGCCACCACAACAACACCAACACACAGTGAAGACCACTCAAAGGAAGGAATTCTGTGTATGCTGGCCAAGTCAGTGTAGCCAATAGCATCATGGGAGTTGCAGTCACACATATTGCCCGCCCCAAAACTGTCCCATCAACACCACCATGAACCATGCGCACATCACAGGGAGTGGAGAAGGACTCACAAGATGGCTGACACTGGCTACTGCTGTGGGGAGCACAAGGCCCTGCTGCCAACTGTGCACCAACAAACAGCAGGACACCACTGACTGACATCCTGAGAGACAACTTCCACTCCCTGCAATGCAAGCACGTTCCATGGTGGGATATCTGGCTGGCTGGGTGGGAAGGAGGACTCACAGCACTGACCATAGTCACCAGCACCTCCCCTCACACCCTCCCCAACACAAACTCCACAGTACCCACCTGGTAGAATGCAATGCCCTCCATCCTAACACAAGATCCCACAAAGCACCACCACCCTGGGTTATGTTGTGTGAAGCACAGGGACACTCTTGGGACTCTTAGCCAAACAACTGCCAGGACAACACTCCCAGCCATCCTGTCAGCACAGCCAGCCCACCCCACAGGGAAGCAGAGTCAAAGGAAGGAAGCATGGGCATGCTGGGAAGGGGGAGGAGGCAATAGCATGATGGGAGTCGTAGTCACAGACATTGCTCAGCCTCACAACTGGCCCATCAACACCACCCTGAACCGTGCTCACATCACAGGGAGTGGAGAAGGACTCACAAGATGGCTGACACTGGCTACTGCTGTGGGGAGCACAAGGCCCTGCTGGCAACTGTGCACCAACAAACAGCAGGACACCACTGACTGACATCCTGAGAGACAACTTACACTCCCTGCAATGCAAGCACGTTCCATGGTGGGATAACTGACTGGCTGGCTGGGTGGGTGGGAAGGAGGTCTGGCTGTCAACCAAACACAAGCAATGCAGACCATGTTCACACCCCAGAGAATACATAGAAATGCCCAAATAATGCAGGACAATGTGCCACACCAATATCAACCCCTGACTGTGACGACTTAGGACAATACAATGTACAGGCCCGCACCCCGAGGCACAGTCACAACTGTCAGGTGTGTCAACCACTGATGCCTGCAGAAACATGACATACATTGTTTGTGTCTCCCAAAAACAGGTGTTGATGGGGACACAGCAGCAGACGCTGAGGAGTCCCAGTCCCAGGCTCAAGAGGATGCCGAGCTCACTGGCGTCGTACAGCCTCTGTCCTCCTCGGACGATGAACAACCTGGCACATCCGGTGCAAGTCAACATGCTGCACCAGCAGGACCACCAGCTGCAGCACCAGCAGGTCCACCAGCTGCACCCCTGCACCCACCCCTCCAACGACTGTCACCACGAATACAATCCCTGCCGACATGGACAGAATAAGGAGCAACACCAGCTCAGTGACCCTGGACCAACCTGGGGCCATGGACACCACCACCACCACCAACCCCCAAGGTGGACCAGGGTTATCTGTGCGTGCAACTGCACACACTGCACATGTCAGCAGGGGTGGTGGGAGGGGTGGGAGACAGAGGTCGCTGCTTGCAGACGTTGCTGGTGTGCATGAAGACCCACAACTGGTACGCATAGCTGATGCGTACCAGTCCAGCACCGGAGAGCTCAGCCAGGTAGTGGGGCTCCTCAGAGACATCAAACAGCAGCAGGCTGCCCATCATGCCCGCTTGGACTCCCACATGTCCCACGTGGAGTCACACATGTCACGTGTGGACTCCCACATGTCCCGCGTGGAGTCCAAGTGGGATGTACTACATGAGATGACGGCGGTGCACAGGGACATTTTACAATGCCTCCGCCAGATGAACAGCAACCAGTCCACACCTCCCTGTGTGCCAACAACATCTGGTACCGAACAAACTGCAACTGCCACAGGGAGGAGGAGGACTCTGGCGGAGAGTCCCCTGCACCGCAGCAGCCTGCACTTGAGGGCCCCCCAAGAAGAGGGGTCGTCCGAGGAGGGGAAAGTGAGAGGCTGATGGCCAAGCGCAACTCCCAGGAAGCCTGAACCTGTTCTGGATTTTCGCCTTTGTGCACAGACTGTTCACCCTGTTGACGGCAACACTACTCCCACACATTGCATGGGGAGTACAAGTTGGAACAATGTGTCAGACAACTGTGGCCCCGATACTGGGGATCCTGTCTACCTGGACTTTCAATTCACCTAGGAACTTGGGATTGCAAGATTCATGTACAGCACAACCCATCCTATGCACTATTAACACAGATGTATCACAATAAACACACTAAAACACCATACTTGCCTCTGTCGTGATTCCAACGTGGGTGCTGTTATGGGGATGATGAACTGCAAAATTACACTGTGTATGCGAACTGCAACAGCAAGGACAACACAGGCATGTGAGTACAGGCAACGTGACACATATGAGGGTGACACACCACCAGGGGTACACAACACATACACACCTAGGCCATCTGACTCATTGCCTACACTGATGTTGCCAGGGAAGACGGTGCAATGCACAGACACCACACCCATTCCCAGTTGTAGTCAAGTAGCCCACAGGTGCAGTAAGCAAATGGCAGTCAAATGTGTGACCACAGACAACGCACATCACTAAGTGAAGCACAGGTTTATTACACAGTAGCAACATGCCGTAACCACTACAGATGCAAGGTAACCCCACCTGGTAGCGGGCACACAGTCAACAACTGTAGACGGAAGGAAGTCCATGGGTGTGGCGCACATCACCTGTAGGGACACAACAGCTACCAGCCTGGATGTGCAATCACGTCGTCGGTGGTCACAGTTGACCAAACGAATCTGAAAGTACCCTGTGAAGGACAGAAATGACACACAGTCAAAAGCAATGCAGTACAGGACAGAACAGCAAAACTCATGCACAATACATGTTACAAGATACCCACCCAGAACCAAGTTAGCATGTCAACACTGTTGGGGAGTACAGCCCACCACATCGCAACACACATCCTGTCAAGTAGCCCATGGACACACTCCAACAGCACCAGAGCACCACCCACACATCATGCCAACTCACATCATTCACATGACACCTCAGGATACTCACATTCAGCTAAAGAAGTTGGTGATGAGCTGTGTGCGGACATCACCATCACCATCATCATCATCATCATCGTCACTGGCATCGTGGTCCAGGCCAGGATCCTCCACAGGTGGCGGATGTTGGTCATCGTCATCCTGGATGAGAGGCAACTCCTTCCGCACTGCCAGGTTGTGTAGCATGCAGCAGACGATGATAATCTTGCACACTTTCGCAGGGGCATATGGGAGGGACCCTCCGGTCTTGTCCAGGCAGCGGAAGCGGCTCTTCAGGAGACCAAAGGTCCGCTCAATCACTCTCCTGGTCCGACCATGTGCCTCATTGTAGCGCATCTGGGCAGGTGTCACAGGGTTCCTGAGGGGTGTCAGCAACCACGGCATGTTGGGGTATCCCGAGTCACCTACGGACAGACAAGTGCACATCAGCTGACTTGGAAAAGTGGGCGGAATACTACAGATCAGATCACACACAATGGCACAAAGTCAGTACACACCGACAAGCCAGGCACGCTGGTTCTGCATCTGTGCCATCATCCTGGGGATGCGACTACTCCTCATCACAAAGGCATCGTGTGCTGAATCAGGGAAACGGGCACACACGTGTGTGATGGTCATGTCTGCAAGACACACCACCAGTGCATTGACCGAGTGGTAGTGCTTGCGGTTACGGTAGGCCTGCTCCTGGGCCTGTGGTGGTACCAAAGCCACATGTGTCCCATCAAAGGAGCCAATGACATGCGGCATCCTCCCCAGGGCATAAAAGTCACTCTTCACGTCAGTGAGTCGTCGCAGTCTAGGGAAATAGATGTACCGGTTCAGGAAGAGCAACATTGCCGCCAAAACATCGCGGAGCACACGGCTGAACATGGTCTGTGACATCCCACCAGCAGACGCCACAGTATGTTGGAAGGTACCGGTGGCAAAGAAGTGTAGGGCTGCCATCACCTTCACCTTGGGGGTCAGCGCTGTAGGATACGGCCAGCCAGGCTGCAAATGTGGGGACAACTGCACTGCCAAATCCTCAATCAGCTGCCTGGTGAAGCGGTACCGTCGGATGCTGTCCCGTTCCACCATCGTTGCCAGGTCTGGGAATGGCCGATGGACAGCAGGAGCCCTGCAGTGCAGAGGAGAAGTAAGCAAGATCGTCAGTCACCCCACATATGCGGCATTGAACACACTCAAGATCCCAACATACATCATCATGAGGCACAACTACATGAAGTGTGCAGTACCGGAACGACATGTATGGTACATACATGGCCAACATCTGTCAACACGGTCCTACAGGTGGCATCAATTTGTCCCAGGTTGGCCCATTGGATATCATGATGCTGTGTCACAGTCACCACCCACAGTGACATGTGAGGACAGATGTGCCCCAGGCACCACAGCTCAACGACAGGCACATTCCCAGGGACCCTGTAATGCCACATGGACACTGGCATCACCTGGAGTATCATGTGTACACCACAGCAAAACAAACATGACCCCCACAGGTAGTGGCCACACTTGCCATGGCAGGACAGACATGGACGTCTGTGACACACACGCACAACATCAGAGTCCATGCACATACAACGTGGATGTGGAGACTGTCTCCCATTGTGCACATGAAATCAGAGACATTGTAAACACTACATGCACAAAGACTGTGGAGGGCCATCACTATTGTGCCACTGGGACACCCTGGCTCAAACATACCGTCCCACATGGGACTCACGGGGTATGTGACATGACATACACAAACACCACTGTGAAATGTGACCATGACACATGCACAGATATGAACAGTTGCACATCACAGTGGTCACGTACACGTAACACCCAGGATCCTGTCCCCATGAACACGTGCACAGCCTGGGGGTGGCTGCCCACAGGTGACACCCACAGGACAACATGTACACCAACATACACACAATAGGAAATGCAGCCTTACATGCCTTATGATAAGGTTTGGACAGGCTGTCGTGATGTAGGTGTGCCCCTCACTCCCTGGGAGCTATCTGTGGCTGGCATATGTCCATCTGAGACAGGCATGCTGACCTATGCCAGTCACATGTACAGTGATGCGTTGAACCGCAATGGACCGATCGGTGCCTCCGGCCGGCCCATTGCCTTCAATGTGTGCGGGTACGCGTTGTACCCCTGTGCGCGTTGTACCGCAATGGACCGATCGGTGCCTCCGGCCGGCCCATTGCTTTCAATGTGTGCGGGTACGCGTTGTACCCCTGTGCGCGTTGTACCGCAATGGACCGATCGGTGCCTCCGGCCGGCCCATTGCCTTCAATGTGTGCGGGTACGCGTTGTACCCCTGTGCGTGTTGAACTGCAATGGACCGATCGGTGCCTCCGGCCGGCCCATTGCTTTCAATGTGTGCGGGTACGCGTTGTACCCCTGTGCGTGTTGAACTGCAATGGACCGATCGGTGCCTCCGGCCGGCCCATTGCCTTCAATGTGTGCGGGTATGCGTTGTACCCCTGTGCGTGTTGAACTGCAATGGACCGATCGGTGCCTCCGGCCGGCCCATTGCCTTCAATGTGTGCGGTGCACGCGTTGTACCCCTGTGCGCGTTGAACTGCAATGGACCGATCGGTGCCTCCGGCCGGCCCATTGCCTTCAATGTGTGCGGGTACGCGTTGTACCCCTGTGCGTGTTGAACTGCAATGGACCGATCGGTGCCTCCGGCCGGCCCATTGCTTCAATGTGTGCGGGTACGCGTTGTACCCCTGTGCGTGTTGAACTGCAATGGACCGATCGGTGCCTCCGGCCGGCCCATTGCTTTCAATGTGTGCGGGTACGCGTTATACCCCTGTGCGTGTTGAACTGCAATGGACCGATCGGTGCCTCCGGCCGGCCCATTGCTTTCAATGTGTGCGGGTACGCGTTGTACCCCTGTGCGTGTTGAACTGCAATGGACCGATCGGTGCCTCCGGCCGGCCCATTGCTTTCAATGTGTGCGGGTACGCGTTGTACCCCTGTGCGCGTTGTACCGCAATGGACCGATCGGTGCGCACCCATTGACAATGGGCTTGCCTGGCAACGGACGCGTTTTCGAATTTCGAGCGAGTCGGTTGCTGGAAAATCAGTTGGTCACCCACAACAATGTTGCAAAATCATGTATGTCATGAAGTTGAAGTTTTGAAGGATGCTGTGGGCGTGTTTTGGTGCTGCTATTCCATGGATTGGCCAGATTCAGAAGATGCAAACGACTTGGACCTATCACTTTGGACACAAGGGACAGTATCTGCCTCTCCAGCACATATATATTGCTGCCTGTTCCCCTGAGAGCCCACTTGCCTGCACTACATGCTCCAGGACGACATCTGCCACTGCACTGCTGCTGTCTCTGCCCCTCTGGACCCTGCAATGGCACGTACTGTGGAGAGAGCCCCAGCCTTCAGCCTTGAGGAGAACCAGGCCCTGCTGGACAGCCTACTTCCACAGTACAGCAAGCTGTATGGGACACCAGGGGAGCAGGTGAGTGTTCTGTGCACCTCCTTTCTGAATGTGCATTTTGTCTGACTAGCAAGGCTGAAAGTCTGCACGCCACTGGCTAGCAGGCTCACTGAGTAGTTGTCACCCCCCATAGTGTGTAGTGACTTGCACTGGACAGGTATGGTGCAGTGACAGTGCTTCTGAACAGGGTTTTACTCCCCATGCAATGATACCATGTAGTGACTTCTGGAAAACTGTCCATGGGCAGCCGTGCACTGCCTGTGTACACCATGTGCCCCTGTGATTGCGACATGTATATGCAACTGTGTCATGCACGGATATGTTGCATGTGTAGTAATGGCCTTATCACTTTGTCATCCTGACAGGCTTCTGCCCATCGGAAGCATGAGATATGGAAGGACATCGTCCGGGCTGTCCGGTCCGTGGGGGTCTACAAGCGCCGGATCCGCAACTGCCAAAAGAGGTGGCAGGACCTTCGGGGCTGGACCCGGAGGATTGCACGGGTCCAGCTGAAGCTGTCGCCTCCTCGCAGGAGGGGCGGAACACGGACCCTGACCCCCACATGCTCAGGATCCTGGCGGTGGTCTTTCCAGACCTGGATGGGCAGCTGAAGGCCAGAGAGCAGCAAGGAGGGGGTGAGTCAAAGACTGCACTGTGTACTCTGTCTAACATGCTATGTGCCCTCCTCGGGCCTGGTTAAACTGCCACAGTACAGCAGTCATGTTGTCCAGGAGCCATGTCCCTCTATTGTGCACTGCCCACTCCTCATCTGATACCCAGGTGTGGCCCTTACATGCAGGGAATTCTGTCACTTAGGACTGTGTCCTTGCAGTTTGCTTGACTCAAGGTGGGAGACAGCATCTGTTTCCCTGACTCTGTGGTGGGCATCATGGGTGGGTCCATTGCTTACACAATGCCTGTATTCTGACATGTATTCAGCGTGTTACTTTGATCTGTGGTCCAATTGCTGAGCTGATCCACCACATGTGGCTGGGGTATCTGGCACACACCCATGCTGCGGGTGGGAACAATGTTTGGGCCCCAGGAGTATGTATATGACGTGTGTCACACATACTTAGCCAGCTGCCTACAGTCCAGGGCTCATCCCTCATTCATGTGGGGCTGGACAGTCATGCCTACTCCAGGCCATACAATACACTCTGTACTCCCACTCCCGTGTATCAGCTGACACATTGTGCGCAGTGATTTGACCCCTCAGGTGTCTGCCTCTGTGTCAGTGTGCTGTGGATTAGTCGCCAGGACTGCTGTGGAGTTTCTTGGTAGGGGCTCAGCATGCCACTGGAGATGTGACCATAGGAGACGATACTTGTGTGACACATAGGTGTCTGATCAGCTGCCCATGCAGACTGGGGCATGTGAATGTGAAGTTCAGGCAGCTGTTCCCCATGCACAGCAGAGTGTGAGGGGCTCAGGTTCAGAGGGTAGTGTCACAGGTCTCCCATATGTCCAATAGGTATGACCTGGACAGATGAGGGTTAAGAGGATGTGTTGTGGGGGGGATGTACATGTGCACTTGTGCAGCTCCAGGACTTGCATTCCCCATGACCTACTATTGTGACACAGTGCAGAGTGTTGTTGTCTGGCTGCAAAGTCATACATCACTGAGACAGTGATGTATGACTTTGCAGTCATGCCTCCGCCATGGCATGTGTCTACTGATTGGTGAGCCTGCAGGGGAGTGACATGTGCTACATGCACACCATAGTGGCGCTGGCTATCAGGACATGGGTGCATCATGGTGTCTGTCGCTGGTATGCATCACATGCATTTCCTATTTGACTCTGGGCATCCCTTTCATCCGGAAACCTGTACTGACTCAGTGGCAAGAGCTGTGATGTGTCCACACCGTGTCCTCTGCACTGTCCAACTACTGTGTACTTGGTGCATGTGTCAACACTGGGGTGTTGCAATCCAACAGACACCAGACAGATGGGTGCAAGGCCATGTGGGATGTGAGTGCCATGCTTGGCATCAGACTGACAATTGACTTCTCCTGTTCAATTAGGGCACTTTTAGCAATGTACAACTGATGATGCCAGGGCTTGCTCTGTGATGTGCTGTGCTCACAGTGGTGTGTGCGTTATGTGCAGGTGACTGATGTCTGTCTGTATCCCCATTGTTTGCAGATACATCCACGGCCACGGAAGGGGACAGCTCCACGGACCAGGAGGAGCCAGCGAGCCAGACTGGGTCAGCAGCCGAGGAGTGGTCGGAGGGACCCAGTGGCACGGAGGGCGAGGGGAGCCACACCGAGGAGTCCTCAGCAGCATCCACCTCAGCTGAGGACCAGAGCAACTCGGAGGATGACTCCCTTGTGGAGGCGGGTGTCAGCAGCCACCACACCCCAGCTAGTGTTGCTGTCCCCGCCACCACCAGCACCACCACCGCCCTCCCATCGGCTCCCATTCCCCAGGTCCGTGGAGGCTCCCATGTCCGGGAGCGTGTTTCCTTTGGGCCAGGCACCGCACCCCCTGCCCCTGTGTCCCCTGCTGCCCTGAGTGAGGAGTCTGTGTACCTCCTTCGCCAGCTCCATGTAGGGCAGACAGCCATGCTGAGTGTCCTCCATGCGCACACCGCGCTGTTGACTCAGCTGGTGTCGTTCATGGAGGGCATCTCATCGGGCATGTCTGACCTACAGAGGGGCAATAGGTCCATGGACTCCTCCCTGACGGCAGCAGTGTCCCTCCTCAAACGGTCCCTCACCCCTCCTGCCTCTGCTCCATCCACACTCCCCAGCACCTTACCCGTCCCAAGCACACACACACCGGCACAGGCACACACCAGCACACACACATCCAGCACACTGACACACACGCCAATGACAAAACGCACACGCACGCACATTCAGGGGACTGAAGCCAGACTCACAGGGGATGGGGCCCTGGAACACACACACGCATCCACATGCACTGCGCAGTCCTCAGTTCCCTCTCCCTCCAAAGCACCCTCCCTTGCCTCACATGCAACCCCAAAGTCACAGCAGCTCTTCCTCTGTGACCTCGGCCTCTTCCCCACCGATGAAGCTGCTCCAGCATCCCGGGGGAAGAGGAAGCCCACCCACACAGAGCAGAGTGCCCCTCGCCCCTGGACACCCTCCCCAGGCGCAGACGGACTGAGGCCCCCACCCGCAAGTCCCCCGGAGTGGTAAGACAAAGACCCCGCCACCGCCCTGCAGCTCAGGCACAAGGTCTCCGTCCTCCATCCCTCAGGCCCCCACTGCACAGGTGCCCCCACCACACCCTGCCCCAGGTTCCCCCACCCACAGATATACCATCCCCAAGAGGATCAGGCCTTCTCCCCCTGCCACTTGCTCTCCCAGCACCACACCCCCGCTGCGCTTGTCTGTGCCACTGATGTGGTGAGGGTGTCCTCCCCCTCTGTCCAACCCACCTTGCCTGTTCCCCATTCTCCTCCCCTGGAGGTAGGCACTGCAGTGGAGTCCACTACCGCCCTGTCTGACTTGGGCACTGCAATGGCGGACCTGTCCACCCCATCTGCAGGGTCCACTGCAGTTGTGCCGGCACCCACGACATCTGAGTCATGCCGGCACACACCATGTCAGACACCTCCACTGCAGTTGTCAGTGGCTCTCCAGCACCCACCACCCCTTCCCTGACTCCCCCTGGTGAGCCCTGATCCTGTCCCTGCGGTGCCTGGCCTGCCCCCCCGGTTGCCCCTCCTAGTGGATTGTCCCTGGTTTTGTGCAGGCATGCGTAGGGTGACATCTGCCAGTGTCACCCTGTTTGAACTTTGACAATGGACTGGCCATTGGCCTTTGCTCTATTTTTTCTGGACGTCGTTATCAAACAACACATATGCTGAATAAAGCAACTTTCTTTTCACTAGTGCTCATGCTTCAGATGTACATGTTGTTGGTGCTGCTAACCATGCCCTTGCTGCAGTGATGGTGATATCTGGTCTCATGATTATGAAGTGTTACTGTGCAGGAACCCATGTGGTCCAGGGGGAATGTGTCCTATCATGTGGTGTATCCATGTCATCAATAGCAGCATCTGAGGGTGTCATGTGTTCAGTATTTGGCAATGGGTTTCCTACTTACATTGGCAATTTCATATCTGTGGCTTCCACCCCTGCACATCTGTTGTGCCTGCCATCGTTGCATTTGTCTACTTCCCTGACCGTGTTGCCATCTCCAGTGGACATGCAGGTTTGGGCATCAATGGGGAAGGACTCATCCGTGTAGTCAGTGCAACATTGCTATACAAGTGTGTTGGATCTGTGCTGATGATTCCGTTGGCACATCCATGACCAGGCTGATGTGATGGGAGCCCTCATTTGGTGCTAATTGTTGATTGTGTGACCAAGTGCTCAGCTGACATGATGGGGCCCTACTGAGGCAACATATGGCACAGCTTTCCTCACACAGGAGTGGAGTCCCCTCATGGCAGTGTGTACACGTGTGACATTGCCTGCGCACAAGGTGTGTGTTGTATGTGCATGTCTGTGTGTTCACTTCCATTCATCTGCGCATGCTGTGATCCCTAGTGTTGTACCTGTTTGTGATGCTTGCTGACTTGAGCTATGTTCCCCCAAAGTCTTCTCCCTGTGTTCTCTGTGATGTGGGTGCATGGCACATTACTGGTCATCAGGGTGTCACCCATAGGTGTGTTTGCTGTCAGGGCTGAGTTTGTGTGCAGACGCAGATGGGTCACAGTCAGGTTTCCCCTTGGCACTTGTTGTTTGCCCCTGTCATGTGATTTCCAGTTTGTGTTATCTTTCAGTGATTGTGACACGTTGTTGCAATGTTGGTTGTTGTCTATGTGTGTTCTTTGTGGGTGACCTTGGCTTCTTCATTGGTGTGTGACTGTGGCTGGGATCCCATTGGTCGGTGTGGTATTGCCGTCATGTCCATGTACAGCGTAGTGTGCAGTGTGTCAGACATTCAGGAGTCTTGTTGAGTGTCCATGTGTGATGTGTTTCTACACCTTGGTTCCCACCCACCACCCTGGAATAGTCATGGGTGCATGTGCAATGTCACCAGTGCATGTGTACTTCACTGCTGCACATTGTCAGAGGTCGAGGGGTGTGGTGTTGAGTGTGTGCAGATGAGAGTTGTTGCCCGGCTAGGCCCCTGCCTCCATGTTGGCCTTGGCTTACTGGCCATGCTGATTGATTTGTGCTTGTGTAGGTGTGATGGTAGTTTGTTGCTCAGGACACCTGACTGTGGTTCACAGTGTGAACGACATTTAGCTTTGTCATCACAGTGGTATTTTTATTCAGCCCAGGGTCACCACATTGTGGGGGCCCTGGGGGTGGTGCTGTGGTGTGTCTGTGTCTTGCTGTGTCAGTTGTTGTTCCTACGTGCCTGTGTGACATGTGTGTTTTGTGCTCCCTCTCACCTGACAATGCCTGCTTGCCCACATAGGGGATTTGGATCCATGAGTTACCTTAGTGTGGCAGTGTATGCACATCTGTATGATTGGTATTCAGCTCTCCTCATGTGTTGTGTGGTTGCCTGGGGACACTGGCACCCCCACCCCTCACCTGCTGTGTATGATGACAGTGTTGGTCTGCCTGTTTGTGTTTGTGCATCTGCACCACTGCATTGGCATATCTTGGGTGTGCCATTGGCTGTATGTTGTTTGGTGTGTTTCCCCTGCTGTCCCTGGGACTCCTAGGTCATCGGTCAGCACAGTGATCATGGTTTGTGTGTCCCATTGCTGCCATGGTATGGTATCTGTTCACCTCACATCTGCTGTCTCCACAGGATATCTGCATTTGTGTGCCCATTGGTGCAAATATGTGGTTCTGCATTCTGATGGTCACTTCTGTCATTGTGTCATTGATGACTGTTGACGGTCTCAGCCCCCATGGGTGTTGTTTGTCTGCACATGGCCAAAGGAATGTTTCATTTGCACTGCAGTATTTGGCTCCCCCAATTTATGTTGCAATGGGACACATACACTACTTTGCCACAGATGAGTTTTTGGTTCTGTGACCAGGAATGATCCATGCAGTTTGGCAGTTGCAGCTCTTTCTTTGTCAACAATTACCTTTTGGTCACTGTGATGATGAGGGTGTAGACCCCATTGCCACAATGGTCAAAATGTGCTTCAGCTATGGACCCCACACTTGCCTTTTGGTCACTGTGATGATGGGGGTTTAGACCCCATTGCCACAATGGTCAAAATGTGCTTCAGCTATGGACCCCACACTTGCCTTTTGGTCACTGTGATGATGGGGGTTTAGGCCCCATTGCCACAATGGTCATGGGCTGCTTGCATTGTGGGTGCCACACACATATATGTGTGGCACATGTGCTAGGGGGTCACATTGTATGTTCAAAGTCATATTCGGTGTTGTAGGCATTTGACACAGCCTACACACGCTTGTCATGGTGGTGGGGGATGTCTTAATCTTGCATTCCCTAGGTTGTGGTGTGCTTGTTGTGTCATGCATTGTCCATCCTATGAGTGGGGGTGGTAGTAGTGGTAGGCATCCAGCCCCCCTGGCTAAGGGTGGTAGTAGTGGTAGGCATCCAGCCCCCCTGGCTAAGGGTGGTAGTAGTGGTAGGCATCCTGCCCCCCTGGGTGAGGGTGGTAGTAGTGGTAGGCATCCAGCCCCCTGGGTGAGGGTGGTAGTAGTGGTAGGCATCCTGCCCCCCTGGGTGAGGGTAGTAGTAGTGGTAGGCATCCAGCCCCCTGGGTGAGGGTGGTAGTAGTGGTAGGCATCCTGCCCCCTGGGTGAGGGTGGTAGTAGTGGTGGGCATCCTGCCCCCGTGGGTGAGGGTGGTAGTAGTGGTGGGCATCCTGCCCCCTGGCTAAGGGTGGTAGTAGTGGTAGGCATCCTGCCCCCCTGGGTGAGGGTGGTAGTAGTGGTGGGCATCCTGCCCCCTGGCTAAGGGTGGTAGTAGTGGTAGGCATCCAGCCCCCCTGGCTAAGGGTGGTAGTAGTGGTGAGCATCCAGCCCCCTGGCTAAGGGTGGTAGTAGTGGTAGGCATCCTGCCCCCCTGGGTGAGGGTGGTAGTAGTGGTAGGCATCCAGCCCCCTGGCTAAGGGTGGTAGTAGTGGTGGGCATCCAGCCCCCTGGCTAAGGGTGGTAGTAGTTGTAGGCATCCTGCCCCCTTGGGTGAGGGTGGTAGTAGTGGTGGGCATCCTGCCCCCTGGCTAAGGGTGGTAGTAGTGGTGGGCATCCAGCCCCCCTGGCTAAGGGTGGTAGTAGTGGTGGGCATCCAGCCCCCCTGGCTAAGGGTGGTAGTAGTGGTAGGCATCCTGCCCCCCGTGGGTGAGGGTGGTAGTAGTGGTGGGCATCCTGCCCCCTGGCTAAGGGTGGTAGTAGTGGTGGGCATCCAGCCCCCCTGGCTAAGGGTGGTAGTAGTGGTAGGCATCCTGCCCCCTGGGTGAGGGTGGTAGTAGTGGTAGGCATCCTGCCCCCCTGGGTGAGGGTGGTAGTAGTGGTGGGCATCCTGCCCCCTGGCTAAGGGTGGTAGTAGTGGTGGGCATCCAGCCCCCTGGCTAAGGGTGGTAGTAGTGGTAGGCATCCTGCCCCCCTGGGTGAGGGTGGTAGTAGTGGTAGGCATCCTGCTCCCCCTGGGTGAGGGTGGTAGTAGTGGTGGGCATCCTGCCCCCTGGGTGAGGGTGGTAGTAGTGGTAGGCATCCTGCCCCCCTGGGTGAGGCTGGTAGTAGTGGTGGGCATCCTGCCCCCTGGCTAAGGGTGGTAGTAGTGGTAGGCATCCTGCCCCCCGTGGGTGAGGGTGGTAGTAGTGGTGGGCATCCTGCCCCCCTGGCTAAGGGTGTTAGTAGTGGTGGGCATCCAGCCCCCCCTGGCTAAGGGTGGTAGTAGTGGTGGGCATCCAGCCCCCCCTGGCTAAGGGTGGTAGTAGTGGTGGGCATCCAGCCCCCCCTGGCTAAGGGTGGTAGTAAAGGTAGGCATCCTGCCCCCCCTGGGTGAGGGTGGTAGTAGTGGTAGGCATCCTGCCCCCCTGGGTGAGGGTGGTAGTAGTGGTGGGCATCCTTCCCCCTGGGTGAGGGTGGTAGTAGTGGTAGGCATCCTGCCCCCCTGGGTGAGGCTGGTAGTAGTGGTGGGCATCCTGCCCCCTGGCTAAGGGTGGTAGTAGTGGTGGGCATCCAGCCCCCCTGGCTAAGGGTGGTAGTAGTGGTAGGCATCCTGCCCCCTGGGTGAGGGTGGTAGTAGTGGTAGGCATCCTGCCCCCCTGGGTGAGGGTGGTAGTAGTGGTGGGCATCCTGCCCCCTGGGTGAGGGTGGTAGTAGTGGTAGGCATCCTGCCCCCCTGGGTGAGGGTGGTAGTAGTGGTGGGCATCCTGCCCCCTGGCTAAGGGTGGTAGTAGTGGTGGGCATCCAGCCCCCCTGGCTAAGGGTGGTAGTAGTGGTAGGCATCCTGCCCCCTGGGTGAGGGTGGTAGTAGTGGTAGGCATCCTGCCCCCCTGGGTGAGGGTGGTAGTAGTGGTGGGCATCCTGCCCCCTGGCTAAGGATGGTAGTAGTGGTGGGCATCCAGCCCCCTGGCTAAGGGTGGTAGTGGTGGTAGGCATCCTGCCCCCCTGGGTGAGGGTGGTAGTAGTGGTAGGCATCCTGCCCCCCTGGGTGAGGGTGGTAGTAGTGGTAGGCATCCTGCCCCCGTGGGTGAGGGTGGTAGTAGTGGTGGGCATCCTGCCCCCCTGGCTAAGGGTGGTAGTAGTGGTGGGCATCCAGCCCCCTGGCTAAGGGTGGTAGTAGTGGTGGGCATCCAGCCCCCTGGCTAAGGGTGGTAGTAGTGGTAGGCATCCTGCCCCCGTGGGTGAGGGTGGTAGTAGTGGTGGGCATCCTGCCCCCTGGCTAAGGGTGGTAGTAGTGGTGGGCATCCAGCCCCCCTGGCTAAGGGTGGTAGTAGTGGTAGGCATCCTGCCCCCTGGGTGAGGGTGGTAGTAGTGGTAGGCATCCTGCCCCCCTGGGTGAGGGTGGTAGTAGTGGTGGGCATCCTGCCCCCTGGCTAAGGGTGGTAGTAGTGGTGGGCATCCAGCCCCCTGGCTAAGGGTGGTAGTAGTGGTAGGCATCCTGCCCCCTGGGTGAGGGTGGTAGTAGTGGTTGGCATCCTGCCCCCTGGCTAAGGGTGGTAGTAGTGGTGGGCATCCAGCCCCCCTGGCTAAGGGTGGTAGTAGTGGTAGGCATCCTGCCCCCCTGGGTGAGGGTGGTAGTAGTGGTAGGCATCCTGCCCCCCTGGGTGAGGGTGGTAGTAGTGGTGGGCATCCTTCCCCCTGGGTGAGGGTGGTAGTAGTGGTAGGCATCCTGCCCCCTGGGTGAGGCTGGTAGTAGTGGTGGGCATCCTGCCCCCTGGCTAAGGGTGGTAGTAGTGGTGGGCATCCAGCCCCCCTGGCTAAGGGTGGTAGTAGTGGTAGGCATCCTGCCCCCTGGGTGAGGGTGGTAGTAGTGGTAGGCATCCTGCCCCCCTGGGTGAGGGTGGTAGTAGTGGTGGGCATCCTGCCCCCTGGGTGAGGGTGGTAGTAGTGGTAGGCATCCTGCCCCCCTGGGTGAGGGTGGTAGTAGTGGTGGGCATCCTGCCCCCTGGCTAAGGGTGGTAGTAGTGGTGGGCATCCAGCCCCCTGGCTAAGGGTGGTAGTAGTGGTAGGCATCCTGCCCCCTGGGTGAGGGTGGTAGTAGTGGTAGGCATACTGCCCCCCTGGGTGAGGGTGGTAGTAGTGGTGGGCATCCTGCCCCCTGGCTAAGGGTGGTAGTAGTGGTGGGCATCCAGCCCCCCTGGCTAAGGGTGGTAGTGGTGGTAGGCATCCTGCCCCCCTGGGTGAGGGTGGTAGTAGTGGTAGGCATCCTGCCCCCCGTGGGTGAGGGTGGTAGTAGTGGTGGGCATCCTGCCCCCTGGCTAAGGGTGGTAGTAGTGGTAGGCATCTAGCCCCCCCTGGGTGAGGGTGGTAGTAGTGGTAGGCATCCTGCCCCCCCAGGGTGAGGGTGGTAGTAGTGGTGGGCATCCTGCCCCCCGTGGGTGAGGGTGGTAGTAGTGGTGGGCATCCTGCCCCCCTGGCTAAGGGTGGTAGTAGTGGTAGGCATCCAGCCCCCCCTGGGTTGGGGTGGTGGTGCGCATTCAGGCCCCTGTGTGCATATGTGGCATTGGTGATGGGCATCCCGCCCCTATGGTGCTGCTGTTGCTGGTGTAAGTATATTCAGATTCCCCGTGTATGTGTGTGATGTGTCGTGTACGTGTTGTATGTGTTTTGTGGTTGGTGTCTGGCTTACCTTCTGCGCCGTACGCGTCCGTGCCTGTTCCGGTAGTAGATGTAGAATATTGGTATGATCGGGACGAAGGGATTCATGGTTGGTTCGTGTCGTTCGTCCTTCTCGTTGCTTCGCGTCGTCCTCGTCGCTTCGCTTCGTCCTCGTCGCTTCGCGTCGTCCTCGTCGGTGCCGTGTTCGTCTCGTAGCCGTGGATTGTGTTGTGGCGCGAATCGGAGCTTATGTGCGCCTCTCCCGGATGCTTTGACGTGCCGTGCGTAGCGACGGGTTCGGCGCGTACGGGAAGCGCATCGTACTTGTCCGGCCGGACGGGGCTGCATTTTTCCTTCCGTGCGACTCGATTCGGCGTTTCCGGATTCGCCTCGGTCGGAGAACAGGACCTGGTTTGGGTGAGTACGGCTCGGCCGGAATTTTTGCTGTTGTGCGCATCGTACTTGCTCGTTCGGTGTGCTGTACGGATCGGTCGGGAAACAGGCTTTCGCATGGCTTTTTTCCCGGCCGAATAGTATTGGGTGCGCCTCCGACCGAGATCGGAATCGGCCCCAGAATGTTAAAACCAACTTCACTAAAAGATGTATTTTATCATTCTGAGTTCAGGCATACTAAATTCGTTTTTCTACCATGTTCCCTGGGTCAGTTAGGATTATAAGATGTTATAATCAAACTGCCCATTCTGGCCTATGGGGAACAGGTAGCCTTGCAATAGTGAAAAACGAAAATGGGCTATTAGGGCATGCCACACACACCAGGGCATGTCCTACCTTACACATGCAGTGCACCCTGCCCTAGGGCCTACCTTAGGGGTGACTAATATGCAGGAAAGGGAAGGTTTGGGGATTGGTAAGTGGGTGCACTTACCAAGTCGACATGGCAGTACCAGACTGCCCACAGGCTCTGCAATGGCAGGCCTGAGACACACTTTACAAGCTGCTCCTGTGGGTGGCACAACCAGTGCTGCAAGCCCACCAGCAGCATTTGAGTCACAAGCCCTGGGCATAACCAGTGCACTGTACTAGGGTCTGACAGTGAATCAAATAGGCCAAACATGGAGTCACTAATCCATACATCAATTTATAAAGAGAGCATATGCACTTTAGCACTGATCAGCAGTGTTAAAGTGCCCAGAGTCATAAAACCAACAAAAACAGGTCAGAAAAAGTACAGGAGGAAGGCAAAAAGTTCAGGGATGATCCTGCAAAAAGGGCCAAGTCCATCAAACTCCATGAAAACTAAAGTTGTCCTATGCAGCACACAAAGGAAAGGTGTCCTTCACGGCATGCAAAGAGTAAGTGTCCAGAGTGACACACAAGATGAGGAGTTTAATGACTTAGATATGGCGTCATTGATTGATGCTCACGCATCAGATAAGTACACTACGCTTTACTTAAACTTTGACAGCATGATCATTTTAATTTACTTAAACTTTGACAGCATGATCATTTTAATAATTTAAAGTAAATACATTATAGTGCAGTAATTGCATTAGCACAAACGTTTACATGTATGGAAGATTGTTTGAAAGTCAGCAACATTTTGTAATAAATTTGTAAAGTAATTTTTTCATTTTGAATGTATCCTTGATTGTAGGGTGAATCTGGTTTGGGAATTTACGGCATTTGGGTTTTTACTCGTTGTCATGTAATTAACTGTATTCCTACGAGAATGTTTGCAACGCTTTCAAAAATGGAACATCATCTAGTCAAACGTGATGAAGGATTTGGGCATTAGAGCTCAGTTAAAAATTTGCTGTCATTTTGTTTAGCGCTGAAGAGTGGGACAGCGATGTAAGCGTTAATCTACTGGCTTTACGAGTTATTGTTTCCCAGCGAGGAAGGCAGTTGACTCTTCTGAATGTGCACGAACGCGTAGTTCAAAAGAGCCACATTAAAAATTACAGGCGTGTGTGAAGGCGCGAGCCGCAAATAAAAGAATGTTCTAAGGTGGGAGCGGTAGCGCATTCCATTTGAGGAACGTTTTAAGGTTGAAAGCGGTAGCTCATGTGAGCATGAGCCGCTCTGATTTACCAGTGCAGCGCATATCAGAGCGATCAGTTTTAAGTCACAGGATCGGTAGCGTTCCGATCACAGAGTTGCAAATACCAATTATAGAAGCATGAAGGGCATTTCAAGTTGAAGAACATGAAATATCATTAATCACTGTAGTTTACTCTTACCTCATCGGTGCTGAGGAAGGGCATGGATTTATGAAACCTTAGTCTTGCCATACCTGTGTATGGAGTTCCAGTGGCCTTTTTGGATTGGAATAGTAGATTGTAGATTATTTGAGGGCGGCCATATTTTGGGCAGAGGAAGTTCATTTTTTTCCACTCAGAGTCCAGATTTGCAGTTATTACTGATGAACAGCTGTTGAAAGAGGTGTATTTTGGGTAATGTTATTTGGAACAGGTGCTTTTTGGTTTAGGAGACAAAGGATCATTTTGATCAATTTTAAAGGATGAGTTTGGACAATAACACCATGGAGGATGGAAGTTTAGATGGGAAAGTGCAGGTTTGTGTTGACAAGACTTTCTTAACACTGTCTTCTCAGTTAGAGAAGAAATTAGATGATTGTATGGAAAGAATGCTTCCAAAAGCAAAGAGCAAAGAAGCTCGTACGGTGTAGTGTGGATTGTGGCCACATGGTCGACATTGCTAAGTTAGCTTAGGCCTAGCTGCCATGATGCCTCTTT